>VDFB02270651.1:293353793-293498235 GCA_007258455.2 Sequoia sempervirens | reverse complement strand
TATTCCAGGTGGTATGAGTAAGGAAGCTACTTAGAGACATTTTTATCATTTGAATTTGATGCTTGTGTTCATGTAAAGATTGGTGTAGGTTTTAGTGACAATTGATATGTTTCACATTGGCATGTTCTTTTTTCTTCCATAGGTGGAATGTTGGATGATGTAAGGATTTTTTTTTCTTGATGGTGGTTATAATAGTTGCTTTTGTAGGTATCTTGTTGGATCATGGGAGTATGGTGAAGATTCAAATGGTACATGATTGGATAAGGGATATTTTCCCCTTGTTTGTGATTCCTATGTGTGTATTTATAATGTTGATGTCAAGTGGGAGAATGTTAAGATTGAGGTGTCATCCACCTTGTAAATCCTATTTCATGGTTCCAACATCCTTGAAAAGTGTCTCTAGGCACTTAGGGTGTATTGGGAAAATATTTTGTAATATTAATTCTCACTATTATTTGTAATATGATCATAAGAGATGATGGGTCCACTAACAATGGTAAAGGTTACATGTGGATATAAATATTTAATATTGATTTCCCCATATGTGGATGCCTGGAATGGGATAATAAAAGATAAGGGAAAGGATAAATGAGTGACTATTTGGATTCTCCAAGTGGGAGCTTGAAAAGAGGCAACATGTGTCACTTGGTTTTCCATCATTTATTGCATTTAATGTAATGTTTATCTTCCAAGTTTGGGTGCCCTATTTGGAGGAAAATTATTGGAGCCAAAATAGGTGTCCTTTCATATTTAGTGGAGGATTTCCAAGGGTTAGGTTTTTTGTATTGAAGAGTCATCTTTGGAAGCCTTGTTTTGGGCTTAAGACCTCTCCACACATCTATAAAATTTAAAGCTCTTTGGATAAAGAATAAAGGATCAATAGTTGAATGTAGTGTCACTCTATAGGAACAAGGATAGGTTGAGGCATAAGGAGGTTGTTCATAGGTACGCAGGTGATGCCATAGTGGAGGAAAAGAGGAGAATGGAAATAGTTGTATTGTAATATCATTTGTTTGAAGATAATGTATACTTGGCTTCTCTTCTTGGTGGAGTTTTTTCATGCAAGGGTTTCTCCACATAAATCTTGTGTTATGTGATGCTCTTGTGTTGTGCCTCATTTCTAATATCTTATGGTGATGTTATTCTTCATATATTTTTGTTATGAGTTCACATAAGGTATTATTTATAAGCATGTTATGTTGGTTGATTTTTGACATTATAAAGAAGATGGATCTAATCATGGTAATTCCATATTAAGGCAACTTAATTTTCAAATTTGCATATAAGTTTCAGATTTTTATGTTGCTATAGTCCAAGCCTTGAATCTCATCCTTTGAAGTCATATTTGGATAGAAATTGAATTTCTCAAAAATTGGTATTGAACATGTTTTTTCTCATTAATATATTCTTGTGGTTATGGTTTCGTCCTCTTGATTTATGTTCTTTCTCTCTTGCTTCAACATGGAGTTGTGTGGTCAATTTTGTGTGTGTTAAATATGTAAAAATAAATGAATCAAACACACCAATAAGACATTATATCAAAAACATAATATGAAAATAATAGAGATTGCAAACTCAGTATCTTGTTATCGATGTCGTCCTATCGTCCTCTATCTCCAATATTTTCATTGATTCCAGCTGGCTCTTAGATTGTATGCTAGGCTCAACGAAAAGTCTTCCTAGAGAACGAGATTGAATATGAAATGCATGTAATGCTTAAGCTAAGACATGATTATTCTAAAAGATGATTGCTAAGATGACATATTATAATGATGCTATGAATAATAAAACTATATTGATAATGCTATAATGCTATAATGCTAGAATGCAATTAATCTCTAATTCATCTATTGTGTGTTGTAACCATTGCTTGGATTGGCTGTGTTATTTATAGAGTTTTTCAAAAGCTTCTGATTGGTTGATATGATCAAACAATTGTGAAAATTCCTGGCAGATCGAACGGTTGAGGATGGATAAGACTGAAAAAAATCAGAAGAAAACAGAAAGCAAGATTTTGTTTTCTTTTATGTAAAAAAGGTAAGTGTAGACACGTAAAATATACCAATTAACATTGTACATCTGATCCTGACTACTAACATCATTTCTTCCTGAATCATCCCTCAGTCTAACCATTTAATCAAATTCCCCTATCTGATTAAATTTATCAATATTCCTCTCTTAATTAAATAAATCATTTTATCTAATCAAGTCATCTCTTTTGTTAATTAAATCAATTCATCTGATCTAATTACCCCTATTTAATTAAATAATCAATTTTATTTGAGTAAATCTCTAAATTCTGTTCATTAAATTAAATAAATTAAAACCTTATTTGATTTAATCTAACACCATCTCTTCTAATTAAATAAATCAAAATCCTTATTTAATTAATCTCTTGTCATATTCCTCTCTTATTTGATTTAAATAAATCCATAAATTTGAGTCAAATAGGTCACATCATTTAACCTCTCTCATTAAATTAATTAATCCTTGATTAATTTAATCTCATCTCATGTCCCATCCTATAGATAATGCAAGTTGCATATGAAAATAGATTTAATTCATTTATTAAATCTCTATTTTCCTCACAAGGCATCTTTTGGAATATTCTCTCAATTTGAATTCAAAAATTCTAAGTCAACATGTACATCCAACAAGGAAATAAATTCATCTTACATGTCCTTTTCCTTGAGCCAAGTGGCATTTATTGCATTTTCCCTTCCCTTTGCATGTCATTTCAACAAATTTGAAATTCAAAATTATGCATTTATTGGCACAAACCCCAAATCTTGCACATCTTTCATCCATTCGTAGATTGACAAGTGGCATCATACCATTGGATGAATGTTAGTCCCACATTGCTCAAATTTGGACATTCATCCATCTTAGCATTCTATAAATGAAGAGCTCCTCTCCTCATTTGATCATCTACAATTTATGCAAAGTTACCATGCTCAAATATCCATCAAATTTCATCAATCATTCTTGAATCATAGTTAGGTTTTGCAGATTTTAGCTTGGAGCACTCTTCAACATCAGCAAAGTGGATCAAATCTTCATCAACATATCAAGCTTGCATCTTAGGAATTGGGAAAGGGCCAATTTTCATATCAAATTGGCACCAATTCCCCCATGGGATCATGAGTTTGCACATTTAATTAGGATTCAATCTTTGTTTTATCATTTCCATTTTGTTCTTTAATATTTTCTTCCTAGTTTGAATGTTTGTAAATGGATTTCATGGGGAATCTTTGTTTTGGCTTGCAATCTCTTGTCTAACTTGTTTATTCTTGTTTTGCAGGTACCAAGGTTGGGGTTCGCACAGTAAGATAAAATGATGAAGATGATTTGTTAAAATCATCTTTTTGTGAGATTATAGAAAGATTTTGAAGAAGATAAATAATGAATTATTGAATTCAATTATTTATTTATGGATGATATAGAGGTTTTTTTCTTAAAATTGAATATTTACCCCAGATTTGAAGAATAATGGAAGATTTCATAATTAAATAGAATATTTAATTATGATTTTGAAAAGATATGAAAGATATTCAATTAAATAAAGATATTTAATTAAACTTTTAAGAAATGGTATGTAAATGAAATTAATTAAATAAGATATTTAATTAACTAAAAGAAAGATTTGAAAAGAAATATTTAAATTTAATTAAATCAAAAAGACTTAATTAAATTCAAAAAGTGATAATTAATTAAAATAAATAAAATGTATTTATTTAATTAATCAAGTGGACATTTGAATGTGAAATAATTAAATAAAATTGATTTATTTAATTATGATAGAAGAATAAATGGAATGCACAATATAATTAAATTAATTAAATTTAATCATATGTAGAAGACTTCAGAGAAATTAATTAAATAATAAATATTTAATTAAATGCCAGGATTAATCAGATATGACCAATTTTATGTATCTACATTTTGCCCCTCTTTGAAGTGATGTGTGAAACACATTGCTTCAAAGAAAATATTTCTACTTTCAAAATTTGTTGTGTTTGACTTTGCCCCTTTTTCTGAAAAATATGCCCCTGCCCTAATTTTGATATGTTTCCGATTGAAAGAAACTGTTGGTGTTAATGATGCCCCCTCGGGAGGGAAATCACTGATGATGATGAGTTGTTGATAATGTTGGAAAAATGTGATTTGATGATGAGATTTGAATTTTGATGTGAATTTAGTGATTTAGCTCTCAAAAAATGATGTAGAAGGATGCCCCAGTGTGAAAATAAAGTCAAAGTTAGATAAAAAGATAAAAAATGCCACAAAACTTACCTTTGGTTGACCTTTAAAAGGCAAAAAGGTAGAAAAGGACAAATCATTTGCACTTTTTGACTTTTAGAATCCGGTAGCTCTGATAGTGACCTGGCAAGATGGAGATTTTGTACCACCGACACAGATTTGAGCGGGCCCATTGATACCAGAGACCAGGTGCGTATGGACCACCGGTGAGTCAATCCAACCTCTTTTGCTATCAAATTTTTCCATTTTGAATCGATTTTTAATGTTTTTTCCATGGATTTAGGTTTTTAAAGTCTGTTTTAGCACTTTTAGGAATTTTTTAGCACTTTCGATAACTGTTTTAGCACTTTCGATGTGTGTTTTAGCGCATATAGGATGAATTTAGCATGCTCGTTGTAGAAACCAGTTTAGCGCATTCGATAAAAAGAGTAGCGCTTATAGGATGCCATAGAAAAATTAGGGTTGTAGTGCATCTAGGAAAAACATTAGCGCATTTAGGGTTGTCGCGCATCCAGGAAATACAGTGGCGCTTATGATTAGAGTTTTGGTGCTTAGAGGGAAATAGCGCATAGAGGTCGTAGATTAGCACATTTAGGAAATGTGCCTATTGTATGAAAATGATGATGTTTATTGCTTCCTTGTTCAATAGATAGAGAAATTGTCTTATCATCATGTTGACATGGATAGAAAATATGATAAATAATTGATAACTTTGTTTCCAAAATAGAAATCAAAGAGTAGATAGCTGATAACTTTGTTTCCCTTGTACGAAAAACAAAGAGTAGATGATTGATAGGACTTTTGATAAATTTGCTTTCTGCGATAGAAAACAAATAGTAGATGATTGATGTGAAAACATATTTGCATTTGTGATTGAAATACAAATAGGATGATGTTGTGATTGTTGATAAATTTTCATTTTTGAAAAAGAAAACAACTAGTAATTGATGGTAGAACAGATTGATGTGATATTCAAATGGATAGATTTGTGTATTGATTGCCTGATATGAATCACCTAGATAGAACACTTGATATGGGTTTGATGAGTATGTGTCACTGATATGGGTCGTAGATAGATATGAGTCAAATTGATTTTGCTTGATTGAGATTGAATCATTGATATGATGTTGATTGATTGTGTTTGTGATAACCAAAAATAGGAGGTTTTCAAAAACCTCCAGATTAGGGAGCATCACTCGGCGGGGTGGGATAGGATACCTGAGCTGACGCCAGATGATGTAGCGTTGATAGGGGCCTGTGGATTGAGATCTTTGTTGGCCATGCCTCTGATTTGGGTCAATAGGCGACTGTTGACCGCATTGGCAAAGAGGTGGCATTCGGAGCACAACACCTTTCATTTGCAAACTAGTGAGGTGACTGTGACTCCAGAGGATGTGTATAGGATTCTTGGTATTCTAGTGGTAGGTGCCCTTGTGTTTTATGATCACAAGGAGCTCAGTGGTATAGATGCTCTGAGGAGAGTATTTGGTGATGCGCAGATAGCAGAGTACTCGACGCCATGGGTTGACTTCAAGGGATATCCAACCTTGCTTGCAGTTTTGGGTGCATTCATTGGAGGTATCCTTTGTCCGGATCGTCGGTCAAAGGGACTATAAGTGGGATGGGGGAGGATCCTTTAGCAGATGATGGTACAATCACGGAGGTACGCCTAGAGGAGTTTCATGTTGGCGCATTTGTATCATGACCTTCATCAGGTGGTGTACAGAGGTTCATCGAGTATATCTTGTGATGTGACATTGCTCCAAATCTAGGCGTGGGAGCATATTGTGGTGACAAGACCAACTTGTCCCAGAGTGAGGCCACCAGGCAGGCCCTATGTGTATGCATGTGCAATGTTTCTTGTCTAGCCCAAGCTAGGAAAGTTGGATTATTGGAGGTGGTGCCTTGATGACATGGATGTCGTGATATGGTGGCCATACCTAGATTGCGAGCCCTGGGAGATAGATCATTTAGAGATGTCGTTTGTATGTATGCCCCGATTTGTGATAGGGTGGACTCCATTTATTATTGAGAGGTTTTTGGCCATGCAAGTACAATGATAGTTTGGATTCACACAGGGTATGCCTCAGGGAGTTGCTCACTATGCACAGAGCAAGGATGAGGCAGGATGGGGACCTAGAATTTCATACCAGATAGCATATATAAGTATGTTGCGTTAGCGCCTGAGGCATGGGATGATAGGCGGGATATTGTTGATGTCAGGATGTCTGAGGAGTACTCCATTTATTTTCATACACATCCATTTCCACGGTTGACATGTCCTAATGAGCCAGCACCCATTTTGGTGGTACCACAGCCAGGGGCAGGGAGACAGGAGGATGTGGTAGGTGGGGAGCAGGCAGCGGTTGGGGGAGAGGAGAAGGAGAGTAGAGAGGAGGAGGAGAGCTCAGATGGGGATGACGACGGAGATGAGGGACCGGTGCTAGTGAGACCAAGGCTAGATATTTTAGGCAGTGTGTAGATCATACAGAGGCCGAGGATTGGGATTGGGTGGCGGACAGTGATCAAGGTTGCCTCCACCTCTCAGCAGGGGCAGATAGATACTCTACAGGCCCAGGTGCAGACATTACAAGGACAACAGGTGCAGTTGTAGGGCCAGTTGGTTCAGGCACAGGGGTTGGTTGCACAGTTACAGGCACAATTGACACAGTCCCAGGCATAGGCACAGAGTATGGCACAGGCACAGGCGCATCCTCCTGCCCTAGATCCACAGGTTGCCCGGTTGATGATAGAGAGAGATTCATTGAGACGGAGGGCGGTAGAGGCCGAGGGTGTTGCTCAAAGGCTGATGGGCACCGTGGAGAGTGCATCATTGTGAGAGGCCATTGTAGAGGGCTTCGAGATGGCTAGAGAGGCTAAGTATTACCAGGTCAGATACGAGGAGTTATGTCCTCCTGAGCGCAGAGAGCCTTTCCCATGGTCCCACACTAGGACCAGGAGCAGGACACAGACAGTGACACAGAGCCTGGGGGTTATCGGTCCTCGATGAGATCCAGATGCAGGGACTAGTGGTAGGTCACCATCCACAAGACCAGCTCCATCAAGGGGTTCCACCAACCAGCCATGATTGATATATGAATAATTTTATGTGATATATCTCATATTCTTGGAGCATATATATTGATTTTTGATCATATCTCATGTATCTTTTGAGACTTTTCAGTGTCATTGGACTATTGGACATTTGTATGTATTCTTTATGAGTGATGATATGCAACGGCGATGAGTTTTGATGATGTGTTGCATTTGATATGATGATATGAGATGGATATGCATTTATTTCCTTGTTTATGTGATATGGATTTTGATACATAGTTGGGATGATCTACTGACTAACATGATTTGCAGGATGATATGATATGATTATGATATGATGATGTGTAATATGATGTGTACTAATGATCTCATGCAGGTGGATGATGATGGTAAAAAAAATGCTACATGTTGAGATGATATGATATATGATATGAATTATTAATGATGTGGAAATGTAATGTTTGTATGAATTTTTTTTGGTTTGATTTTCCAAAATGTTATAAATGATGATGATGTGATGTGATGATTTTGCAATATGATATGTAATATGAATCAAATGTTGTATAAATGGTATTGAAAATGAGAAAAGATGTGAATGATAAATGATGAAATGTATGCTATGAAATGTAATGAATACGAAAAAGATTGATGAGGTGATAAAATGAGATGGAATGATAAAATGAAATGAAAATGTAATGATATGATATGAAAAGTAATAGTAAAAGAAAATGAATTATGAGATGAAATGAGATGATAAAATGATATGAGCTGATGAGATGATGATAAATGATAATTATATGAATAATGAGGATATGATAATGATGAGAAAAGTATGATGAATACAAAAAAATGATTAAATAATGATAGGATAGAAAATGTAATGTAATGACATGAAAGGATGAAATGTAAAATGATATGAAATGAAATTGAATGATATGATATGCAAT
The DNA here is from genome assembly GCA_007258455.2 of Sequoia sempervirens. NCBI lineage: Eukaryota > Viridiplantae > Streptophyta > Pinopsida > Cupressales > Cupressaceae > Sequoia > Sequoia sempervirens. The sequence continues at coordinate 293,489,971 of VDFB02270651.1, read as the reverse complement.
GTAATGTAATAAAATGATATGGAATGAAAGGAATGGAATGATATGATATGCAATGCAATGTAATAAAATGGAATGATGAAGTGAAAATTGAATGATATTCTATGCTATGTAATGTAATAAAATGATTTGGAATGAAAGGAATGGAATGATATGATATGCAATGTAAAAGTGGAATGATAAAATGAAATGAAAATTGGATGATATGATATGCAATGTAATGTAATAAAATGATATGGAATGAAAGGAATGGAATGATATGATATGCAATGTAATGTAATAAAATGGGATGATATGAAAGGAATGGAATGATATGATATGCAATGTAATGTAATAAAATGGGATGATATGAAATGGTAAAGTGAAATGATATGATATGTGATGATGAAATGTAATGAATTTAAATGAGATGATGTGCAATGGTATGAAAGGATGAAATGCAAAATGAAAATGATGGATAGGATAAGAATGAAAAATGGTTAAATGAATAAATGAATGATACGAAATGATAAAGGATCGGAATGATATGAGAATGAAACCAAGATGATAAAAATGAGAATGTCCTATCATATGCAATGAAATGATATGAAATATGAAATGATAATGCATCATGAAGGATAAATGATTGAGACAGGTCCCAAATGATGAAAGTTAAACTATATGATATGCACAAGGTCTAGGTGAAATGCTAATGAAATGAGGATGAAACAAATGTCCAAATGTCCTCCACATATAGTTTAAAGAGACATGACAACCGTTGATTTATCTATTCAGCTTTGTTTAAAAACTCTAATGCAAATCCAATATGCAAATATATACATTGATCTAAATGAAATGCAACTAAATCAAACCAATTGTTTGTTGAGCCTTTGGGTATCTTTCTTGAATCATCATAGAGCCTTATAAAATGTTGGAAGTATGTACAAGCATCATAGGTGAGATTAGCGCCAATGATGACTTGAGTACAACTTTCATGATTTTTGATATAGCAAGTGAACACAAGCATCGAGGTATAATTGAACCAAGATGACCTGAGCGTTTCTTGCATAAACATGCAAAGACTAACCACCTTCTGATGCAAATGTGGAACTGTCGTCAATGATATGCTTTTAGAAATCATGTTTCACTACATATTTGCATCAAATCGATAGTTAACCTCAAGACAGTAGACAAAGAAAAATCATCCTCCTTCCTTGCCACTCTAGTTCAGTACATCATTGAGTGTGCTCCAAAGAGATGATATCAAAAAATCAAACAATCATTGTTCAAAATGTAAAACTGATATTCCAATCATTATTCAGATTTTAGATCATCCAGATTTGAGTCATGATATGGTATTTTGTTGAAAAACCGTTGTGATATGGATCAATGGTTGGATAGTTGTTCATTTTTTTTGATTGTTTGTTCGCATGACTGAGTGTTATATCATTGTCAAGTTGTTTTGGTAGAACCTGAAAGTTGGTTGCCCTAGAGTATGTCAATGTTTGTCCCCAGTATTTGACACAACTTGCTGAAATGGATATGTACAATAATCAAGCCATGGTAAGACATTATCGCTCTAGGAAAATGATGGTAACATGATGCTAGTATGACCCTAAGATGAAGGAAAGATCAAACTTTTCTTTCTTCTCTCTGTCTTGTTGATTGTGTGGGTTCTCTTTTAGAACAAGATCACCAACCTGAAAGGTACGCAGTTTGACTCTATGATTATAGTTGTGAGACATCATTTGTTGATAGGCTTTCAAATGATCAGTTTCCCGTTGTCTCTTTTCATTAAGAAGTTCCAATTCCTAAAGTCGGGAAACTCTATATTCATCATCTATGATTAGACCTTTCAGAGATACTCTGAGTGATAGAATCTCAACTTCTAAAGGTAGGATGGCTTTTGCTCCATAGACAAGAGCAAATGGTGTTACTCATGTTGGCATTCAAATACTAGTTTGGTAGGCCCATAATGCAGGATTAAGTTGAACGTGCCAATCTTTCCCTGCATCATTCATAGTCTTCTTCAAAATCTTCAATATTGTTTTATTTGAAGCCTCTGCTTGGCCATTCCCTTGTGGATAATAAGGTGTTGAGTATTTGTGTTGAATATGGAATTTCTCACAAAGTTCATCAACATCCTGATTCTTGAATGGTCGTCCATTATCTGTGATGATGGAGTTGGGAATGCCATACCTACAAATGAGATAGTTAAGTATGAATGATGAGATTTGTTTTTCAGTGACCTTAGTGAGAGGGACTGCCTCAATCCACTTGGTAAAATACTCTATCATTGTGATGATGAATTTGTGTTCATTCAAGGATGAAGGATGAATCTTACCAACTAAATCCAACCCCCATTGAGAGAATGGCCAGGTTGGTACAAATGGTTGCAGTTCCTGTGCTAGTGCATGAATTAGATTTCCATGTATCTGACATTTAGAGCACTTTGTTATAAAAGTGAATGATTCCCTCTCCATTATAGGCCAGTAGTAACCCATTCTAATCAATTTCTTGGATAAGGTTAGTCCACTTGAATGAGTACCACAAATGCCACCATGAAATTCTTGTAAAGCTCTATCGGATTCATCACGTTGAAGAAATCAAAGTAAAGTACCATCAAGACCGCGGCGATAGAGAGTATCAGTGATAAGGGTATAGAGAGAAGATTGTCAGATAAAGTTGCGCTTTTGGTTACGGGATAAGTCAAGTGGTAAGATGTCATCTTTTAAGTAGGCATAAATTGTGCCATACCAAGGTGAATCGGATCCTACTAAGTGGCAAATGATTTGGCTTTCAGGTGTGTCATAAGCAGGCATAAATGATTGTTCCACTAGAAATTCATAGCGAGCCTGAGTTTCTGGGAGTTGTAACAATGAAGCGATTGTGGCCATAGCGTCAGCTGCCTTGTTATCAAGCCTTGGAATTTGAATGAACTTGATGTCTATAAAGTATTTCTTGAAATTGTCAACCATTTTCTTATATGGCAACAATTTGTCATCTTTGGTCTGATAGTCATCATGGATTTGGTTAATGACTAACTGTGAGTCACCATAAACTTGTAATTTTGTGATCCTCCATTCCAATGCTATTTTGAGTCCAATGATTAAAGCTTCATATTCGGCTATGTTATTAGTGCATGGGAACATTAGCCAATATGACCGAGGAATGGTATTTCCTTGAGGAGTGACAAAGAGTATGCCTGCCCCTGATCCATGTTGAGTAAAGGAGCCATCAAAATATAATGACCAAGGTTGTTTTGATTCTTCTGTGAAGACATCAACATCTGGAAATTCATTGTGCATGGGATGTTCTGCTTGTAGAGGTGCTTCAACCAGTTGGTTAGCAATAGCTTTTCCTTTGATTGCTTTGCGATCAATATAATGAATATCGAACTCGCTTAAGATCATGACCCATTTTACTAACCTTCCTGTCAACATGGCCTTGCTTAACAGATATTTGAGTGGATCAATCTTTGCAACAAGATTGATTGTATGAGTTAACATGTAGTGTCGAAACTTTTGTGAGGAAAAGACCACTACTAGGAAAGCCTTCTCGATGAAAGTGTAGTTAAGTTCATGACCTGTTAATGTTCAACTAATATAATAGATTGCATGTTCTTTTCCTGTAGAGTCTTCTTGTGCTAACAATGCCCCCAAAGATGTCTCTATGGCAGCAATGTATAAGATGAGTGGTTTTTCCGGATTTGGTGGTATCAAAACTGGTGGGTTCATTAAGTACTTCTTGATTTGTTGAAAGGCCACTTCACACTTATCATCTCATTTGAAGGGAACATTCTTATGTAGTAGATGTGTGAAAGGTAGACATTTATCTGCTAGTTGTGTGATGAATCTTCGTATAGATTGAAGTTGTCCCTGTAGTGATCTCAACTAACTGATATTCCTTGGTGGAGGCATTTCCATGATTTCTTGTACCTTGGTGGGATCTACTTCAATTCCTTTTGCTGAAACTATATATCCCAAGAGTTTTCCAGATGTGACTCTGAAAACACATTTCTTAGGGTTGAGGCGTACTTTGAATTTTTCCAACCTTGCAAATATTTTAGATAATATCTCGAGATGTCCTTCTCTTGTGTATGATTTTTCCAGTATGTCATCGACATAATCTTCCATGAATGTGTGCATCATGTCATGAAAAATTGTACTCATAGCTCTTTGGTATGTAGCCCCAACATTTTTAAACCGAATGGCATGACGTTCCAACAATAAGTCCCCCAGGAACATGTGAAAACTGTTTTGTCCTGGTCTTCCAGTGCAATCTTGATTTGGTTATAACTAGAAAAACCATCCATTAGTGAATACATGGAATGGCCAGTCATTAGATCAACTATAGTATCAATGCTTGGAAGAGGAAAATCATACTTAGGACATGCCTTATTAAGATCTCTAAAATTTGTGCGCACTCGAACACTTTTGTCAGGTTTGGATACAGGAACAATGTTGGAGATCCATTCTACATAATCAATTGATCTTATAAATCCCACATCGAGGAGTTTCTTAAGTTCTTCTTTAACTAGTAGTGTCACATGAGGATGCATCTTTCTAAGTTTTTGTTTCACAGGCTTTACTCTTGGTTTAATGGACAAGTGATGCATTATAAGATCAGAATCAAGACTTGGCATGTCTGCATAAGACCAAGCAAAGTTGACTTGATTTTCTCTAAGAAATTCCATGAACTCGGGTACTTATTTATCTATTATTGATGCAGCTAACTGTAGAATCCTCGGTTTCTCTAAAGTTTCAAGATTAACTACTTTTGTAGACTCAATTAAGATAGGCAATCACTCATGATAGTGCTCTGGGAGAGTGTCAATCATCCCATCATCTGGTGCCTTAAAAAGGTTTTCACCATCTAATATGCTCTTTGTTTTATATTTTGTTTGATCTAACACTGCTAGATTTTGGTTTTCACCATTAGATCTTTCTTTTTTTTTTTTTTTGCAGCTAGGAAATTTGACACTCTCCTGACTAAGGATCTCATGCCGAAAATTGCCAGTGGAACAATCATTTACATCATCTGCGGAAAGGAAGTTTACGATAGATTCGTCAATTGGAAATATAGGTATATCAAGAGGTTCAGATAGATCCCAATCAATGAGATCAAGATGTATTAGTAGTAGTGGGTCATTAGGTTGCGTGAAATTGGCTATGGTTATGGTCATAACAGAGGTGTCTATAGGATTTGAGGTATGAGTTAGATCAATGATGGTACTGTCCTCACGATAGTCTTGTTCGATTAAATATGACTCAGTATCACTAGAATCATAGTTGCGTTGTAGTTCAGATTCGTGTGGTTGGGTCCCTGAACCTTCTCCTTTGATTAGAGTAGGTGTATACTTGTGTATCACATCAACTTGTTTATCCCTCTAGAATTCATCATTATGGATGGTATCCCATTCGTATTCTCCAGAGTCTGTGTTAGAGTTATTATTGATGAAATTTTGAATTATTCTTAAGCATGCTTCCCTTGGATCAGAACTTTCTTGCAATGTGAGTACAATATCATTAAATTGTTTGGATGTTGTTTCTTTTGAGCTAGTATCATAGCCTAGTCCTGTTTTATCTTTTGCAACAAGTCCTGGAGGATCAATAGGCTCAACTACTCCTTTTCTTTTTCCGATAGGACCACTACCCTCATATCCCATCTTTTGCATGATTGAATATCCCTTACCATATTTATCAATTGGTAACTTGATATTGAGAACTGTTTCATCTGCATCTTCATCTCTATAGAGCCATTTTAGCATTTCGCTATCCTCAAGATCTTCCATTGGGAATTTCTCCTTGATAAATTTCCCATTGAACTTTGTGATTGGTTTTGTCGGTGATTGTGTTGATGTTGATGCTTTAAATATCTAATGTTGCATGATAGAAGGTTGTCCATGTGACCGAGGTGATTTAGGAAGATTAGCCAGTCAGAGGGAATATTCTCCTACTCCATTGTCCTTGAACTGTATTTGCTTGTCAAATCTTTTGGTTATCTGACTAATTTGTGTATCAACTTTGAGAGAAGTATTAGCAGGCTCTTCTCGATTGTTAGGAACCAAGGTGTCTTGACTAGCTTTGATATTGGCACAAGTTTGACTATGAGAATTATTGGTTGGTATCGTGATCTCCTATCCGTCATAAGGAAACTTAAGACATTGATGATATGTGGATGGTACAACTTGCATTTTGTGGATCCAAGGTCGACCCAACAAGATGTTGTATGCAAGATCACGATCTAATACTTGACAGAAAGTATTTTTGATAATAGGTCCCACTCTGATTGGTAACATGATTAAACCTTTGGATTCTCTTTCCTCATCATCATAGGCTTTAATAGTAATCTTTCTTCTGGGATCAATGGAATCCTTAGAAAATCCTAAAGCCCAAATTAATTTCATGGTACATATGTTCAAACCAGCACCTCCATCTATTAGAACTCATCTAACATGAAACTTGTGGACCATCAATTCTAAGTATAATGATGAATTATGGGGATGTGTCATGGAAACATCATCTTTTTTAGAGAATGAAAGGTATGTGGGTGAGGAAAAATGTCCCACCATGGCTTGAAATTGATCCACATTCAGATCATCGGATACAGTTGTTTCAATGAGGGCTTTGTCTAGAATTTCCTTATGCGCTGGGGAAATCTTTAGAAGTTCTAAGATAGAGATTTGAGCAGAAGTTTTTCCAAGTTGATTGATTAAATCATATTGATGTGGAGGCGGTGGCACAATGATTTTTGAAGGAGCACCTTTTAGGACAACTTTAGCTTGTGCCCTTGTTGTTATGTTAACTTCTCAATACTCTACTTTCTCTTTGACTTTTATAACATTTACCCGCTCTTCATCAGTGTAGATATGATTGATTATATGCTCATTGATATGATTCACATTCTTTCCAAAAGACTTACCCTTTTGATAGTTGGGAAAAGGATTTCAAAATGCTTGGTGGTCTTCATTTGATTGTTGTTTCCCTTCTATTGTGACAATGTCTTTGTCGATTAAATCTTGAATAGCGTTCTTCAAGGCTTGGAAATTATTCGTACGATGGCCTTTACATCTATGATATTCACAATAGTATGCATCATTCCATGATGGCGGCTTCACACTAGGTTCAAAGTTATGCTGAGGTGGTAGGGTAATAGCGTTCCTTGCCATTAAATCTTTAAGGGCGGATTCCAGAGATTGCCCCAATGAAGTAAAAGTTCTTCTATTGGAGAAAAATGAAGATAGTTGTGGATTCGTGTTTGATGTGTTTCCTAAGGCATTGTTGTTTCCGTGATACCCTTGGTTGTTGGTGTTGCCTTGATTTGGAATGAAAGTGGGATTTTGGTTATTCCTCGGGGGAGGAGGATCGTTTCCTTGATTTGTAACCGAGTTGACATTGTTATAGTTGTTGCGATGAATACTAAGAAAAACTGGCTTAGGGGAAACATGATGTGCATCTACAACACCATCATTCACCACATTCTTGTTCCGAGTCCAAAACTTATATTTTTCATTGTGGTGATTTGAGGAGCTAGGATTGTCTCTATCAAGTTTGATTATCCCCCTTTGGACCAATGCACTTTTGATCATGATTGCACTTTCAATCATCTTCTGAAATGAAAGAGGACAATGAAGATTCAGACGATAACTCATCTCTTGATCCAAACTATTTATAAATGTAGTGATCTTTTCCTTTTCAGGAACATGACGGGGATATCTGGTGAACAATCTTCTCCATCTCTGAAGAAATGTGATGAATGGTTCACCAGGTTTTTTTTTAGCCTTGCATAGATCAATCATGGTTATTTGGTGTTGTATGTTATAGGAATATTGTGAGATGAACTTGTTGATCAATTCCTCAAATGTTTTGACAGGCGGCGTGATTTTTGATAACCATTCCATAGATTGGCCTCTGAGACTTCGTGGGAACAACCGTATTAAGTATGTATCCTCATGAGTGAATTCTAAAGTCATGTTTCGAAAGTCTCTAATATGGTCAATGGGGTCCGATTTCCCATTATAACGATCAAACTTTGGAATTTCATAGTGCTGAGAAAATGGAATCATGTTGAGACTTCGATCAAAAGGATATGGATAGATATCATCAAGAGTGTATGTCTTTGTTGTGGTTCCCCCTTGTAGATCTTGAAATTTTTCCTTCTAGTGTTTTAACATGTTGAGTCAAGGCACTAAGACCAGACAAGGGTGTTTCATCAAGATTGCTCTTTATGTTCTCAGTATTAAAGTTGTGAGGTAGTTTAACTCCTTTGTCGGCCAAAAATAGGAAATATTTTTGTTTGTCTCATGCTACAATCCTTTCTACTGCTCTTAGAAATTTAGGATTGTGTTCGGCTTCTTTAAGGTGACGTTCTTCTTCTTGTTCATCCTCACTATCCTCAAGGGTTTTTCTCAGATCACTATCAGAAGTAAACAGATCTTTTTCCCCTTCGGCCATGTTGTCTTCAAAAAGGGGATCACTATTTTCACCTTCCTTTTGTGTTGTTGAGGTATGATCTTCTTTTTGAATATCTTCCTTCACTTTATTGAATTGTGATCGTGTAAAAACAAGCATACGATTTCAAGATGTTCTCCTAAACTTAGATCATAATTTGATGAGTGCAATCAAATATGATGTTTTAATCTGATAAGATGAAAATCTTATGATATGATCAAAACTATGTTTCCTAATTCGTGGCCGTGGCTTCCAATGATAAAGGATGTCAGAATCCTATTGGGAGAAGTTGGACCAAGAATTTTAGGAATTTGTGATGAAAGATGCACTTGTAGGATTTGATCCTTGTTTTCGAAGAATGATCAATATATCAAATAGCCTATTTCAACTCACTGAAGTATTTGACTAGGATGTGTCGAATATTCAATAGAAGGTTGTGGTATGTAGCTAAAATCAAGAGGATGATTGTGATTATGTTGTTGAGAGAGAGCTCTTCTTTGAAAATAGGCTTGTGAATCTAGAGGGTCCACAGCGTATTCGTCAGTAAATCCTCTGACAAAATCTTGGTATCTATGGAGAAATTTGTGATAATGGAGCAAAATGTTTCGACTCTTGTATAAAAAACTTCCTTCGTTGTAAGGTTTTCTTGTAACCTAGAGGTTTCTTAGGTTTTCTGATTCTATTGGAAATTGACTTCTTAACAAACTTGGTAGATTTCCACTCCCTGAGCATGAAAGAAATTTGTTAATATGTTACCGAACCGAGAATGCTATAAACTCAGATCTATCAAAAACAATGATTCAAGAAAAATGACAGATGCGCTTTTCTGTTGTCTATATGCGCTTCATAAACAGGGATATGCACTAGAGAAATGGTCAAATGTGCTTCAATATGTCTTAGATGCACTACTCTGTATCCTATATGCGCTTCAGAAAAATGTTTTGACAATGACCCAAAAACTGTTTGCAGAATACTCAGTCTATGTGCTAAAACAAACTCCAAATGCACTGAACTAACCAGTGAATGCGCTAGAACAAACCTTATATGCGCTAAGATACTCCCTAGATGCACTAAAACAATTTTTCCCAAATAATTTTCTGAACAGTTTTGTGAGCAGTTTCAGCTAAAATTTGACATGTTCATTTCGGATGATCTTTTATCTGAATTAGTGTGATTGGAAACACAACAAACACCTTGAAAATAGTTGTCTTTAAGTCCTATACTAAACATCAAGTGCATGATCAAAATGTTTTTCAAAAATTGTTTTCACAGGTTTACACATGATAGATAATTCAAGCAGACTCACTCTTAGCACTCAGGTAGGTCATCATAATAATCGACAACCCACATCTTAGAACTGCATCGACTCACATAGTCGTGTCAACCCCGAAGGGGCGCCCGTGTTTTTGTCTTTTCCAGGTGCATACTCAAAGTGACGAAAGTGGATACCGGATCCCCTAAGCAAACATCCTTGGCAGTTATATGGTGAGTATCTTGGGGGTAAATTCTTCCCTCCCTTGCACTGTGATTATTATGATGTTCAGAAACTGACTTCGGCTGGATACTACACTAGGTTCGTAGTAAGGGTTTCCGTTTGGTGTGGCAATAATAAACTCCCTTAGGAGACCTCCCAACCTTTAGAACAAAGGCTTTGGGGATGGTTATCTTGCACACTACCGGAAAAAGAGGATTTCTCCTGATTTTCTTTAAATTTTATAGTGGGGCATAATAGCCTGGCTTTGGCTTGAACCCACTTGAGTCATTCCTCTTGGGTGAGTACTTTTTCCCACAAGAGTAGGCCCTCTACAGGATGTAATAAAGCAGTAAAATTGCATGAATGTAAAAGGCAAGTTTGGTATTCTGGTCACCCAGTTAAGGGGAGAGCATAGACCTATTGCCACAAACACAGTACACACTGCTCTTTTTAAAACCCAAATCACAATGATCTAAACTACGTGAAGATGTTGCTTCATAGAAAGCTTGGGATTCATTTTAACTACAAAATCAGTGTGTGGTGACTATCCTAGATTGATTTATTTTAAATCCATGTCTATCCTAGGGTTGCTTCCTTTTAAAACCAGCTGTGACTATCCTAGATTGGTTCTTTTTAAGCCAGAAAAAGGTTTTGTCTGCGAAAGGCGTCAGACTCAGAAACCTGTTTAGTTACAACCTATATGCGCCAAAAAATCCCATGTATGCGCAACAAAAACAAGTTAATGCACTAGAACATATCATAAATGCACTACAGAAAGTCCTAAATGCGCTACAAAAACTCCTAAAAGCACTAAAACAGAATGCAACTAAATTTCTTTTTTTCTTGTTTTTCATAAATTTTTAACAAACTAAGTAGGGTATATGCACCATTCTGTCCTGTAGATGCACTGAAACAGTTCCTGGATGCGCCGAAGTACCTGCAAAAGCGCTGAAAGAAACCATGAATGCGCTTTAAAAACTTGCGGATGCGCTTAGGAAATCCTCGTATGCACTAAAACGGAAAATTTTGTCAAAATTTTGAATTCCAGAATGCGAAATCCTGTTAGAAAACTTGTAGATAAATGTTAAAAATGGGGCAAGGCCCCACGGTGGGCACCGATAATGTGTGGTCGATTTTGTGCGTGTTAAATATGTAAAAATAAATGAATCAAACACACCAATAAGACATTATATCAAAAACATAATATGAAAATAATAGAGATTGCAAACTCAGTTTCCTGTTATCGATGTCGTCCTATCGTCCTCTATCTCCAGTATTTTCATTTATTCTAGCTGGCTCTTAGATTGTATGCTAGGCTCAATGAACAGTCTTCCTAGAGAACGAGATTGAATATGAAATGCATGTAATGCTTAAGCTAAGACATGATTATTCTAAAATGTGATTGTTAAGATGACAGATTATGATGATGCTATGAATAATAAAACTATAATGATAATGCTAGAATGCTATAATGCTAGAATGCAATTAATCTCTAATTCATCTATTGTGTGTTGTGACCATTGCTTGGATTGGCTGTGTTATTTATAGAGTTTTTCAAAAGCTTCTGATTGGTTGATATGATCAATGATTGTGAAAATTCCTGGCAGATCGAACGGTTGAGGATGGATAAGACTAAAGAAAACAGAAAGCAAGATTTTGTTTTCTTTTCTATAAAAGAGGTAAGATAAGATGATGAAGATGATTTGTTAAAATCATCTTTTTGTGAGATTATGGAAAGATTTTGAAGAAGATAAATAATGAATTATTGAATTCAATTATTTATTTATGGATGATACATAGGTTTTTTTCTTAAAATAGAATATTTACCCCAGATTTGAAGAATAATGGGAGATTTCATAATTAAATAGAATATTTAATTATGATTTTGAAAAGATATGGAAGATATTCAATTAAATAAAGATATTTAATTAAACTTTTAAGAAATGGTATGTAAATGAAATTAATTAAATAAGATATTTAATTAACTAGAAAAAAGATTTGAAAAGAAATATTTAAATTTAATTAAATAAAAAAGACTTAATTAAATTCAAAAAGTGATAATTAATTAAAATAAATAAAATGTATTTATTTAATTAATCAAGTGGACATTTGAATGTGAAATAATTAAATAAAATTGATTTATTTAATTATGATAGAAGAATAAATTGAATGAACAATATAATTAAATTAATTAAATTTAATCATATGTAGAAGACTTTAGAGAAATTAATTAAATAATAAATATTTAATTAAATGCCAAGATTAATCAGATATGACCAATTTTATGTATCTATATGAGCAATCTTCAGTTCCAATTCTAACACTTAACAATTATCTTAAATGGAAATATGAAATGAAAAAATTCTAAGAGTTAACAGGTTGTATAGTATAGTTCATGGGCTTGATGGTGAACCAACCAATGATGAAGTTAAAAAGAGTAAGTGGTTGAATAGTTGTGAAGAATTCATTGGTTATTTATGCTTAAATTTCTCTCTTGAGTTGTTTCACATTGACCACTTGGATACACCTATAGCCATGTAGAACACATCATCAAAATTATTTGGGTAAATAAATTGAATCCAAGGAAATTTATTATAAAATGAACTAATAAGTCTCAATCCATTTAATTTTGACAACATATAGGATTTCATCACCAAATTCAAGTCACTAAGAACACAATTTATGTAACGTGTCAACCCTTCAATGCAGTAAAATATCAAAATTTACATCTATGCGAGTAAATAAATTAGGTAATGAGATATTGTCACAAATATTTTCCTTCTTTATTGAGAATATATGAACAAGATGTCATATCAAATTACAATAAAGATTCAATTTCATTACAATAACTTCACAAGTTACAACAATACAAGAATACATACATCGCTCAAATGAGCTTTATAACAAATAGTTGTAAGATGGTCCAGGATCCTTCCTTTCAAATCTTGGTTCTTTTGTCACCTACTGTGGAGGAGAAGCATCACTCAGATGCTTTTCTACCAAAAATGAACTCATAATGCACTCCCCCACACATCTATCATTCAATAGATGGCTCTTCCCTTCAACGAAGAGATTGGTAGAGTAACTGATGATGACAACCAATTGAGCATAGTGGTGTGTCCTACATAACTAGAACTTGCAATCCCACAATCTTTGTCTAGCATGTAATATTGGATCACGGTGAACTGATAGTGGAGCCAAAGGTCATCACACTACTTTGATCAAAGTGTTTCATTCAGTATGTTCTACTAAGGGTCATTTGTCACATACACTACTCAGGGCCAATTTGACTTAAGGTTATCTTAAGCTATGCATAGGTATTTCCTTCAATGGATAGTCCATTATCCCAGATAACCTACAACCATATTAATCTACTTTGAATAAACCTACTTAACTAGTAAGTACACAAGCTAGATATTTCCTTCAATGGATAGTCCATCATCCCAAATAACCTATATACTTGGAATAACTTCCTTACAAGTAAGTACAAAAACTTCGTCCCATATTGGATTATCTCTCCTAGGATTAAACACAAACTTTCCTAGTTAAATCAATAACTTAGCTAAGTGTACCATATGTGCCTTTTATGTTCAATCATACCCTAGTATATAATACTTATGATAAACACCCATCTCCTATTATGGAGTAAATACAAACATGGTGCATGGTCTCAATCAGAGAATTGTCATATCCAAAAGATGATTCCATTTGAGGGTATCACCTCTTTGACTAAAAGGGTTTATACTATGAGCCTACTCTTTTTAATACCTTATCTTTGTATTTAAGTGTGTATTGACACTAATCAAGTAGCAGCTCTAACCCACTAGGTTTCACTAAACCTCTCAACCCTGAAGTATCCCACTAGTTATCTATAATCAAATAACTAGCTATGAGAAACCCATGTTCAAACATTTCTAGGATAATTAAATACCTATGTAGTCAACATATCTAGTATAATTAAATACCTATGTCAAGCAATCTCTTCGACATATCTAGTATAATTAAATACTTGTGTCAAGCAATCTCTTCAACATATCTAGTATAATTAAATACTTGTGTCAAGCAATCTCTCCTATCATGTACTTAAAAACACATTAAGAAAATAGCATAAATGCTTCAACTTCCTTTTGAAAATAATATAAATTGTCTAATTGATATACTAGAAAAGACCTCTCAACCATGAATACAAGACATATCTTTCAAAAGTAAAATAATTGAAGAAGAAGAGATTCCCATGCCTATTATTGCTTATCCAAACTAAAGAAAACAATGCAGCCCTCTCCAACAGTAATTAGCTTGATAATTAGCTTCTCACAAACAACTCTATCTCATTTGTTGATAGCTTACTTCCCTCAAACAACAATGTTACCTCTTACTCACAATAGAACACCTCTATATCTCACTCATAAAATAAGGCAAGTATGGCTGGTAATAACTCAGAAATAATGAACTGCAAAAGATGCATAATCTCTTGGAAAGGAATGTGTCCCTCACAAATGAAATGGTTCAGCTATTTATAGAGCAACCAAGCAACCTCAAAGCCAACAATTTAGGCATGCTAATGGATAGCAAGCTTCATGCAAAGCAACACATGAAACCTATCAAAAAGGTGGCGAATTCTCAAGCTAATACCCAACTTATTCACCTACAGGTTGACTTGTTTTCTGACAGCAATTTGAAGACTTATTCAATCAACATATGCATAATTTGAATTTTCACATAGAAAATACTTCTACAACAATTTGGACTCAAAGGTGGCGCCAATTCCAATTCCTATTCCTTCATATTTGGCATAGTAAAACTCAGTCAATTCCCATTTTATGACAACAGGTTTCCATTGATCCAAGTGGTGGATGAATCGACTTGGAAATTTAATACATTAGACAAAGTCAAGCATAGTCTCAATTAAGGCGTCGATCAATTCAAGCATATAATAGACAAAAAAATCAAAATTAATGCAACGTCTCATATCACGTGCCATTCATTATGATAATCAATTTCCATTAACATTCATAAGCTATTTAATTGGCTTCTAATATCATAGTCATAAATGACTAAAATCAATCTTTATGGTGTTAGTCAAGGTTGTGCCCTATGCTCTCTTACGTGCTCATCACTCTCCCAGCAATACCGTTGCTTAGCCTTTAACTCAACATGTTATAATAATGTGCAACCTCCTATTGTTTATGTGCAGCCAAATAAGCAATATTCTACTTGAATGAAGGGATCTCACCCTCTTAAATATACGCCTATGTTTCAATGCTTCTATTAATGGAGAAGTTAAAAGCGTTGGTCAAAGTATTCATTGAACTGGCATAAAGACTATAAGAAACATTGAATGTGTAGGCATTTCCTTCATGCATATACCAAATTGATGCCAATATATATATTTTTCAGCCCAAGTTCAAGAAATAGTTGGTCTTGTATTATCACATATGATAATCGATCTTCATGTAGATGACAATATATTAAATATATATTAACATATTAAATATATATTAATATATTAATATATTAAATATATATAATCACATATGCATATATACTAATGTATATCCGCATATATGTTATATATATATATATATATATACATTTACATACATAAATACACTCCTCTATTCAAGCATAAATGCTTATGTGTGTGTGTGTGTGTGTATATACATATACATATATATATATATATATATATATATATATATATATATATACATATATATATATATATATATATATATATATATATATATATCTAGACACATAATACTCTTATCGTGCAAAGCCATAACTTATCTGCTAATCAAGTATAGACCATTGTTTTGGTAGAGAAACACACATAGATGTTATGTATATATATACGTTTATACATTCTTGCCAAGCATGAATGCTTACATGTATATATGTATATGTACATATATATATATATAAACACTCATCAACCACACAATCAAGCATAGAGATATAAGGGAGGAACTCACAAACTCAAACAGATAAACATCACCCAATAATGCACTTGATAGTAAACAAGACCTTTACTAATGCAGATATTTCAAACTAGGGATGACTTACCTACTACCCACAAACTGAAGCAACTCAATCATTCTAATGTGGTGTGTGCATATGCTTAGATAGTTTAATTTTACTGGTTACTCAACCTTGATCTTCTCCCAAGTGATACTTCCCCTCTGCCTAGAGGAATGGAACACATACTTGTATCCACTAACACATGTACATGACATTCAATTATTCATAACAATATGCAGTATACTTAAACATCTCCAAAGTTAGAATAATAATTCAATAACCATCTATTCACATATATGCAATATTTCCCATGAAATAACATCAACTGATATAACATCAAATGAGATAGCATTCACATTGATAACATGGTACAAGCACAATTTATTCATCTCCAGAATTCACATTACATTCACATTTTACCCTACATAGTAATAGTAAATAGTAATTACACAATTGGGGTGTAACATACTTCCCCCCTTATGAATCCTCGTTCTCGATGATCTATAGCCTTTTAACATACAGTTAAAGTCAAATAAATTTGTACTTACCATTCTCAAAATATGTAAGATTTATAAAACATTCATCCTATGTAGCAACTTTTTCCTCCCTGGACCTTGCTTTGAGTGCCCTCACAATCACATAAGGAAATATTGTATTCTTTACTCATACTTACTCTCCCAAAGAGCTTATCATATTACCATATATACACATCCTAGGTACAATAGTAGCTATACATGACACCTAAAACATAGTGATTGAAAATTATTGGCCCATGGATTTATCCTTAGTATAATCCAAATAGAAAAGGAATAGCGATGTATTGTGCACTACATCGTGGGTCCCATCCTTTCCCTTTGGTATTTACACTTTTAGACATCTCATAAACCGAGTCCATCTGTCACTTACACATCTATTTTCCTTACCATAAAGTACTTGTTCTTGATTACTTGTCCATCTTGAGCATAACATTGCTCTTGGACACTTGTCAAATTCTAATACTGCTTCATACTTAAGCTTTGTATCAGCAAATTTTCATTGATCTCTTCGATCTATTACTCCTTTTTGACATTCTATCAAGTCTATGGTTAACCCTATTTCTAAGCCTATTTCAGCTTAATAGAGTTTCCAACCTTTCCTTCTATATAATGGTCCAAAATTCAATGTTAGAAGTTTATAAATCACTTAAGATTTAGTCTACTATTTTTGCCTATTTGGCTATAATAATATATTGTGCATTCGTTCAACTGAATGTATTATAGTATGATCATGGTTTAGACAACCCTATCATTATTTTCTTGTTCATAACTGAGATAACCTTCTTAGGAATACTAAGCAACTAATTCCCACAATATATTATTTAGGATTGAAATCCTATAAGTCAAGTTTCCAAATAGTGTTGGTTACTTTGGTGAGTTTGTCCACTAGAACATTATGTCAATTTTTTTGACATAGATAGAATGATTTGTCTTGTGTTCTACCACTTTCCATTTGGGATCTCAAGAGAGTATACATGTCCTACCAATGACGACATCCAGTCTTCATTTTTTGGCATACTAGACATTATCTT
Source organism: Sequoia sempervirens (assembly GCA_007258455.2). Taxonomy (NCBI): domain Eukaryota; kingdom Viridiplantae; phylum Streptophyta; class Pinopsida; order Cupressales; family Cupressaceae; genus Sequoia; species Sequoia sempervirens. Next base: position 293,472,480 of record VDFB02270651.1, on the reverse strand, counting down.
GCCACATTTTGTGCAACCTCTTACTCTATCTTTTCCAAGTTATGGTGGTTTCTCATCGAACAATTCACTTTTTCGTTCCAATTTCCTTACTCTGACATTAACTTCCTTGTTTCAGTCCTAAATCTTCCCAAATTTTGGGTACATAGGTTCTTTTAAATCCAATAATAAACTATTCTTTGACTAAGTGAAAACCTATTTTACAATCTCACGCCATCTTTAATTTCCATGTAATGATGATTATAAGTTTATCGGAATAAATCTCCTTTATTTTAAGACATCCACAACTTGGATTTCTTTTGTCCTCGAATTATTTTCAAAGATGTAATCCATCTTTTAACTCAATCTAATTTTCCTAATAAAGTTGGTACTAATTTCAAGTATTAATCCTTGTTCAATCATGTTGGTCCCTACAAGATATCAAATTTAATTGCATACCTAATTACCAAGCACAAACGTTTCTTGTTAACTCCATGGATTCACTTAATCATATAGGATAGTCCCAACTTCGGTATATCCTAGTTGAGCACAAGTAACAACCTCGGTGTGTTACTTATTAAAATTCCAACATTTCACACTAACTGATAATTCTATGATGTCACGACATAAGAATAGATGCTTTCCTTTGAGAGTGTATCCCATTTAATATAAGAGCCAATCAAAGTAGAGTCTTGTTATCAATATGACTTCCTTTCAAGAGTGTAAAGTAATTAACCAAGTAGCTACTTTAGCTCACTGGGTATCCCACCTATGTTTGCATTCATATAGAATTTTCATAAGCTCAAGTGATTTACACATTCACATGGGCGAATCTCAATCTCAATATTCCCTTCCAAATCTTAGGATAGAATCCTCAATCAATGACTAGTCTGATGTTATAGGTTACTCTACCCCTATATGTTCCAATCATGACCCAATGAACAACTCAACCAAGTAAGTTATTCCCAACTTAAAGGTGATAATGAGTATTTTAGTACATATCCCAATATAATAGGTTAAAACTTAACCTAAGGTCTCTCTTTGATTCGAATGAACTTCTCATCCCAAATAGGTTATTCTAAACCTAGGGTTTCATTTAAGTATAAAATATGATCAAATAATCATTATCATAAAGAGATTTTTGATGTGGTTTACATAACGTCACATCCTACCTTTTATTTCACTCCATCCCTATAGCTTATAGCTAAACCTTTTCATCCCCAGGTCTCTTAGCACAATAAGCTACAATGTCAAGTCACTTTACAACATGGATATATTGCATAATATGTAGTATTGCTACTTACATATAGAAAAACATCATCATCTAAATTTCCCATATAAATTATATAGGAGTGTAGAGACACTTTCTTCCAATTTATGAGTAACCTAGATCTTCCCTTGCCAATCCCATAGACCATGTTCTTCCCTATCATGATCAAATTATCTGCCTATCCTTTTCTAAGGCATCGATGTTAATATCATTGATCTTCCAATCAGATAATTATAAGGTATGGAATGATAATAGGTTATAATCCTTGACCATTCCATTTATCTTTCTTCGAAAATCCCAATACCTTTTTCCTTGTGGTAATAAAATGTATGACTTAATTGACATCATGAATTACGAAGAAGTCATTAGTTCTTCCAAATTGAAAAAATATCTATAGTTATCATTGGGTTGGGTACTTAACCTAAGTCAATCCACTCTCTTCCTTCCCCCCTTGGTGTTTTCACAACTTTTGATCTACTCAAAGTTGAACTCCTAGCAAACACTTGCTTCTTTGAAAGGATTTTCCATTCCTTGTTGTTGGATTTTTATTGCCTTTACCTTGCCTCATGGCTTACCTTGAATATACTTTTTCCCAAAGTTAGATTCATCGTTGTTTCCTATCTCATAGATTAAATATTTTGGATCGTTCAATAGGATATATAATGAATAATCAACAACTTAGAAGTTAAGAGGCACACTAATATTCTAATTCTCTTTCTGACATCCTTTTTGTAGAGGAAAATCCATACCCACAAAGCTTCTTTAGTTGATGCACCTTTCAACTTAGAGTGTTATTTTCCTTGAAACTTCTATTGTTTTGACACATAGTTCCATATTGCATTCCATTTCCTTTTGGAAATTCTAAATGAATGTTGATTTTTGTAGACATGTTGGTGAGTTCATCATATACTCCAACCAATCTATGTACTATTCAAACCTTTGGTCAGACAAGAACTTTTCAACCATTATCTTCTGAGAAGGTTTACGCATTGTTGCGTGATGAGCTCATAGGTTTCAATGCTTGAACCTGGTAGCTCTGATACCGCATGTAATGTGCCAACCCTTCAATGAAATAAAATATCAAAATTTACATCTATGCGAGTAAATAAATTAGGTAACAAGATATTGCAATAAAAATTTTCCTTCTTTATTGAGAATATATGAACAAGATGCCATATCAAATTACAATAAAGATTTCATTTCATTACACAATAACTTCACAAGTTACAACAATACAAGAATACATGCATTTACATACATAGCTCCAATGAGCTTTAGAACAAATAGTTGTAAGACAGTCTAGGATCCTTCCTTTCAAATATTGGTTCTTTTGTCACCTACTGTGGAGGAGAAGCATCACTTAGATGCTTTTCCACCAACCACATACTCATAATGTGGTCCCCCACACATCTATCATTTGATAGATGGCCCTTCCCTTCGATGAAGAGATTGGTAGAGTAATTGATAATGACAACCAAATGAGCATAGTGTTGTGTCCTACATAACTAGAACGTGTAATCCCACAATCTTTGTCTAGCATGTAATATTGGATCATGGTGAACTGACAGTGGAGCCAGAGGTCATCACACTACTTTTTCAAAGTGTTTCATTCAGTATGTTCTACTGAGGTTCATTTGTCACATACACTACTCAGGTTCGATTTGACTTAAGGCTATCTTAAGCTACGCATAGGTATTTCCTTCAATGGATAGTCCATCATCCCAGATAACCTATATACTTGGAATAACTTTGCTTACAAGTAAGTACACAAACTCCATCCCATATTGGATTATCTCTCCTAGGAGGAAACACAAGATTTCCTAGTTAAATCAATAACTTAGCTAAGTGTACCATATGTTCCTTTTATGTTCAATCATACCCTAGTATATAATACTTATGATAGTCACCCATCTCCTACTATGGAGTAAATACAAACACATTGTATGGTCTCAATCGAAGAATTTTCATATCCAAAATATGATTCCATTCAAGAGTATCACCTCTTTGACTAAAATGGTTTATACTATGAGCCTACTCTTGTCAATACCATATCTTTGTATTTAAGTGTGTATTGACACTAATCAAGTAGCAACTCTAACCCTCTAGGTTTCTCTAAACCTCTCAACCCTAAAGTATCCCACTAGTTATCTATAATCAAATAACTAGCTATGAGCAACCCATGTTAAAAAATTTCTAGTATAATTAAATACCTATGTCAAGCAATCTCTTTGACATATCTAGTATAATTAAATACTTGTGTCAAGCAATCTCCTTGACATATCTAGTATAATTAAATACTTGTGTCAAGCAATCTCTCCTATCATGGAGTACTTAAAAACACATTAAGAAAATAGAATAAAAGCTTCAACTTCCTTTTCAAAATAATCTAAATTCTCTAATACATATACTGGAAAAGACCTGTCAACCATGCATACAAGACATATCTTTCAAAAGTAAAATAATTGAAGAAGAAGAGAACCCCATACCTGTTATCGCTTATCCAAACTAAAGACAATAATGCAACCCTCTCTAATAGCAATTAGCTTGATAATCAGCTTCTCACAAACAACTCTATCTCACTTGTTGATAGCTTACTTCCCTCAAACAACAATGTTACCTCTTACTCATAATAGAACACTCTCTATATCTCACTCATAAAATAAGGCAAGTATGGCTAGTAATAACTCAAAAATAATGAACTACAAAAGATGTATAATCTCTTGGAAAGGAATGTGTCCCTCACAAATGAAATGGTTCAACTATTTATAGAGCAACCAAGCAACCTCAAAGCCTACATTTTAGGCATGCTAACAGACAACAAGCTTCATCCAAAGCAACACATGAAACCTATTAGAAAGGTGGAAAATTATGAAGCTAATACCCAACTTATTCACCTACAGGTCGACTTTTCTTGTGACAACAATCTAAAGAATTATTCAATCAACATATGCATAATTCGAATTATCACATAGAAAATACTTCTACAACAATTCAGACTCAAAGGTGGCGCCAATTCCAATTCCTATTCCTTCATATTTGGCACAATAAATCTCAGTCAATTCCCATTTTATGATAGTAGGTTTCCATAGATCCAAGTGGTGGATGAACCGACTTGGCAGTTTTATACATTAGACAAAGTCAAGCATAGTCTTAATTAAGGCGTCAACCAAGTCAAGCATATAATAGGCATCAAAATCAAAAGTAATGCAACATCTCATATCACATGCCATTCATTATAATAATCGATTTCCATTAACAGTCATAAGCTATTTAATCGACTTCTATTATCATATTCATAAATGACTAAAATCGACCTTTATGGTGTTGGTCAAGGCTACGCCCTATGCTCTCTTACGTACTCATCACTCTCCCAACAATGGTGTTGCTTAGCCTTTAACTCAACATGTTATAATAATGTGTAGCCTTGAAAGGTGTATGAGCTTTGCTAGGGTTTTCTTGTGTCTATGGTCATCCTTGGCCCCTCTTCTATCATACCACGCCATTGGTGCAGGATTTTTCTCATTTCCTGTGTGTACGACTGCATTTACTATAGTTTTCTTGTTTTAATATTCCTTCAACTGGCTCTAACCCAAAAAATCTTACTGGTGTTGGTGGTTTCATGGCTTTTCTCAATGGCTCCTCCTCCGAACAAACAACCCTGAAAATTTGTTCTGAAATTGTTTCACGAGGTAAGTCTTTTGACTCCCCAGCTAATGTGGTTTTACCTTTGCCTGATTTTGATTTTGCTTGTCAATGGCTTGAGCAACATACTCTTTTTGGGTATTTTTTTGGGAGGACTCCCCCTAAAAGTGTGCTTAAAGAATGGGTCCACAAGGCCTGGGTCCCTCATGGGGTCCGTCTTTATATGGTCCAAAATTTAATCAAGGGTTTTTTCCTTTTCTTCTTTGCGAAGGTCAGTCATGTTCAAAAAATCTTCAATCATGGTCCCTGGTATGTCTGATCTTCTCTATTGGTTTTCCAGTCATGGACCCAGGACTTCGCTGTCTCAAATGACACTAAGTTATGGGTCCTAATCTGGATAGAGTTTCGAGGTTTTCCTTTACCTTGTGTGTCTTTTTTGAACCATATTGCATCCTCTCTAGGGAAGGACATTTGTATTGAACCAGATAGGTTTTTTCAGGCCCGATCTGTGTTGAAGTGGACCTTTCACAGGATTTGAAGGATTGCATTGGTATTCAAATTGGATCTCTCCAGCATACCCATAAGGTCACTTATTTTAAGTTTTCAAACACGTGTTATAGATTTCAGTCCGCATACCACAAGATTAAAGACTGCCCTTTGGCAGTTCCTTGTACTCCTATGTCGCAAGAGTTTGAAAAGCCCCGTCAGGCGGATAATTTTGCTACCTAACTTGATGAGAAATGGACTACGATTACGAACCATAAAAACAAATCCAGTGGCTTTGGTATGGTTTCCAAAGTCCCTGAGCCAGCTAAAGATGTTTCAAACCCTTCGGTGAAGGGGAAAGAAGCCTAGGTAGGGTCTGACAATATTTTGGCACCGCCTAGGCCTAAAGCTATGCCTTAGCCTACTATCATCATGATAACACAACTGACTACATCTCCTCCCATTTCAGGAGATCAAAGGCAGTCTCACAGCCCTTCTCCACCTCTGGAAGAAGGAGAATATATGCAGGAGAAACAAATATTTTCTTCTCTGAACATTCAAATTGGGTTAGTTTTGCCAAAAAATTTGCAGAATTGCTTCTCTACTTTGAATGAGGAGCCAGACTCTGATGATATAGAGAAGTTTCACTCATGAATTTCCTCTCATGGAACGTTCGAGGTCTAACAGACCTCTATAGGAAGTATTCTGTTAGGGATACTTTGCAGAAGTATGTTGGTATGAAAGTGCTTTCTCTCCAAGAAGTTAAAATCTCTGGTTTTTTCCTTGCATCGGCTTGTCAATCTATTTGGCCAACCAGTAAAATGTTTTGTATTGATCATGAAGTTGGACATGGTAGAGTTGTCACCCTTTTTTCCCCATGATGGTACACATGTGTGGTTGATCATGGGTCTAACCCCACACATTGGCTCGTCTAGATTCTCCTTAACATTGATAATCATTCCTTTGGGATTATTAATGTGTATGCTTCTAATGATGTTGTGGAATGCTCTTTTTTTTGGCATTGGATTGTTGATTCATTGCTAGTTTCTACTTGGATTTTGTGTGGGGATTTCAATATGGTTGAGATGGAGTAGGATAAAGATGGTACTCTGCCATTCAAATGGGCAGTTGGCGAACGGGAGGCATGGTTTTGTATGTGCAATAAATTGGGGCTTTTTGATCCCAATATTGGCCACTACCATTCTCATTCCCTCTGGAACACTTGGTGTAATTACTAGGTTGGCTCTGACAAGATATTTAATCGCCTTGATCATGCCATGATCTTAGCTCAATATTTCTTCTTTTTTGACAGCTTGTAACTCCTGGTTAAGTCGTTAGTGGATGTGGCATTGTCAGATCATTTCCCTATTTCTTTTCACATTGAATGGGAGACAAGACAACCTTATTCCTACAAGACTCGGTTCTTTTTTAATACATCTTTTCTCTGTCATTAGCCCACACTAGCCCACATTTGTAGGATTTGGAATTTAGAGTGTAGGACACCTCACAATTCAAGTTGGATTAATTGGTAGACTGATGTTATCACTCACATGACAAGATTTCTCCACATTTATGGGTGTCAGTTTTCCATTTTCCACCGTCGATCTTATGAGGCTACCATAGTTGGCCTGCATTTAGCCACCGAGGCTCTGGAGGATAGCCCTTTCTCCCCATCATTACAAGTCAAGGTGGTGGATTTAAGGCACAAAAAGAAAGTTGCAAAAAATTATGTTGCCAAAGGTGTGCAAATCAAAGCCAAACTACACTGGTTAAAAATTGGTGACCGTGCCTCCAAGGAGATTTTTTTGGCCCTACATGCTAGACAATCATCTCCTGACATCAAAAAAATTAAAGAAGGAACCCATGTAATTTCTGAGCTACTTGACATTCTCCATGCCTTTGTTAGGCATTATGAACAAGTTTTCATTGCTTAGGAGTACACACCAGAGAGACAGTGAGTCCTTCAAGATTGTCTTGTTGTTGTGACAAATAGTCTATCTTCAGCCCAAAAAGATTTTTGTGAGAAATTTGCTCACTATTGAAGACTTGAAGGAAGTCGTTCATACCATGGCAAACGATAAGGCCCCAGGTGTTGATGGCTTCTTGTGTGAATTTTAAAAAGGCCCTTTGGGACTCTGTTACGAAAGACTTACATAAAGTCTATCTTGAGGAATTTCATTCCAAAACCCTTGGTAGCATAATTAATAAAGGAAATATTAAATTCATAACTCAACCTAGAGATCCTGAGGATATCTGCAACTGGCAGCCTATCATGCTCCTCAGTGTCTCTTACAAAATCATAGTAAAAGCCTTGGCTTTGAAGATCCACCATCTTTTGCCTCAGATTGTGCACCCAAAGCAAACTGGCTTTATTAAATTCAAATTTATCCTAGATAACATTATTGTCATGTGGGAAGGTATGAAGTGGGCCAGGCGTTCAAACCAAAAAGCCATTTTTCTCAAAATTGATTTTGCTAAATCCTACGACTGAATTGAGTGGCCTTTCATTATTTCCATGTTGAAAGCCTTGGGGTTTGGACCTAACTTCATTCAGGTTGTCCAAATGATTTTCTCAGATGCCTCTGCTTGCATCACCATTAATGGCTTCCAATCTCTTGCCTTCAACTTATTTCGCTCCATTAGGCAAGGATGTTCGCTTGCTCCTTCTCTTTATGTGCTCGCTACTGAAGGATTTGGCTATCTATTTGCCAATACGATTTCTCAACAACATGTTAGAGGCATTACCTTGCCTAACTCCCAGACTCAACTTGTTAATGGCTATTTTTTTGATGACTCATTCCTCGCCCTTTTGGAGGATGAAAATAATATTAAGGCGGCTCTTGATTGACTTAAAAAAAATTGTCTTACTTCCGGTTCTATCATTCAATGGCATAAAATGTTTTGCTACAGCCAGTCTATTATGCCCACTCCTCATTGGTTTCAATAGTACAGTTGGAAATGGATTGGGCCAGGGAAAATATTTTGGTTTTTGGGCATTCCCTTCGCCTTCCAGGCTTCTCTAGCTGAGTTGTGGCAAGATGTTCTCTCCAAGATTGAGAAAAATTTGGCCTACTAGATTACCAAGCCTCTTTCTCTGGTAGGGAAATACCAATTGTGCTCTAAGGTCTTGGTTGCTACACACGTTTATTACTCCTCTTTTTGGGCTCCTTCAAAATCCACCTATGCCAAGCTTGAAAAACTAATATGAGACTTTCTTTGGGCCTGTGTTGAGACCCATAGAGGGTTTCACCGTGTTGCCTAGGAGTTTTAGTGCCTACCCAGAGAATCTAGAGGGCTTGGTTTTCTCTCCACTCAATAACAAGAGATTGCCTTATGTGTGAAGTGGATAATCAAAGCCCTTACTAGAGATGAAGCTTGGAAAATTCTCCTTAGGCATTGCATTTAGTCTGACTTTCATGTTCACAGTCTTGCCTAAAAGGGGATTGGTTTCCAGACCCTTATGGTTATGAAGGAACCAATCCAAATTGTGGGAACGTTTGTGGCCAAGAGCATTTGGAGAGCCTGGGAAGCGGTTAAGCCTTAGTTTCCTTGGGCTGGCTTTGGTTTCCATGATGGGCTTTCGCTCAATCTATAGAATGTTTGGTGGTCGCCTCTCTTCGCCAGTACTGGTCAACCGTTGGCCAAATCACCTCGGCTTAAGGCTCTAAGATTCCACAAGAAAGGTATTCAGACCTTGCAACATGTGTTTCATAGACCCACAATGCATATTATGTCGTGGAAAGATTTCTATGTTCTCTACAGTCTTCAAAACTAGGACTGTGATACTTATGATGGTCTAGTGAATGCTATTCTTGTAGATATGTTGCATAAGGTGGGAATTCATGGGTCCAAGCCCTGGCGAAAGGACTGGAAGTGGTACCCAGACACCCCTTTCAGGAATTATAAGCCTAGGCTTGGTTATATGTGGCTTTTGCCACACTTTCTGATGATTGAAAGTCTGAACCAGAGGTGGCATCTTCAGTCTTCAGCTCATGTCTGGCATAAAAGATTCTCTGCCACTTGGTCTACAAGTGTTGAGCCTAAACTCGTCCACTTTTCTTGGTGTATTCTTTTCCAAGGCTTACCTATGGGGTCTCGGCTTGTTCTCTTGGGGGTCCAGAACCCTCGGTTCCCATTTTGTGGGAAAACTGAGTCTTTTAAGCATCTCTTCTGGTTTTGTAGCAGAGCTCAGTAGTTTTGGAATTGGATTCGTGAATTCTTTCAACCTTTCAGACCAAATCCCTTCTCCTGGCATATAATTCTATTGGGGGATTCACCCAAGATTTCTACTAAATACACCCAGCTTTGGCACACTTTTAGGGTAGAAATCCTCTTCAATATTTGGAAAGATATAAATTCTTGTATATTTGGTCACAACCAAATGGATAAAAATGTTTCTTTGTATTTTAAAGCGATTATTTGCTCTAATATGCTTTTGCAGATTCAAGTTCAAGCCAATAAAGTTACACTTGAGGTGTCTCACCTTTAGGTGCTTTTGGATCATTGGGGTAATGACCATGTATTGTGGCTCGAGTGATTGCTTCACCCACTTCCTCTCGCGATTAGTCGCCCTCTCAGGGTTGGCGATGGAGTGGCTCTACTCACCCCTGCTCTCAGCCTCCTCCTTGACGTGGCTCCCACCCTCCTCGAAGGTCTCGTTCTCCTCCTTCGTAGGCTGACCTGGGGTGGCCCTTTGGAGGGGTGGCAAGGAGCAACGATGGTGGTTCCAGGTGGCCCTCTGATAATGTTCCTAGTAGCTGATCTGGTTGGCCAGACACTGGCAAATTTTTTTCGTGTCTGACACTTTCAATCTCACCTTAGCACGAGGAAATGAAAGATAAAGAAAAAGAATATGACGATGGCTAGGGTCCTCTTGATGTCACTCCAGAACCTTCTGATGTATGGGGGAAAAATTGGATGACAAAGACCCTCTTGGCTTTGTGTGGCACTGCTTTGGCTGCTTAATGACCTTTTCCCTTTATGTTTGTAATCATGGATTTCAGGGCTAAGCCCAAGTGACTGGTTTTTTTGGTTTTCTGGGCACTACCCATGTGGCTCTTTGGGTGTTCCTTCTTACCACCCACTTTTTTTTTGTGAATATGTATTTTTATCTTTATAATTAATATAGATAATTTCCTATTCATCAAAAAAAAAAGTGCAGCCTCCTATTGTTTATGTGTTTCCAAATAAGCAATATTCTACTTGAATGAAGGGATCTCATCGTCTTAAATATACACCTATGTTTCAATGCTTCTAATAATGGAGAAGTTAAAAGCACTGGTCAAAGTCTTCATTGAACTAGCATAAAGACAATAAGAAACATCGAATGTGTAGGCATTTCCTTCATGCATATATCAAAGCGATGCCAATATATATATATATATATATATATATATATTTTAGCCCAAGTTCAAGAAATAGTTGGTCTCATATTATCACATATGATAATCGATCTTCATGCAAATGACAATATATTATATATATAATTACATATACATATATACCAACATATATCTACATATATATATATATATGTATATATGTTATTATATATTTATATTTGTATATCATATGTCCACTATGCGTGAATACACTCGATACACAACTAACTGCAAATGAGTAAACATTCATATGATAATAATATATACATATATATATATATATATATATATATATATTTATTTATTTATTTATATATTTACATACATAAATACACTCCTCTATTCAAGCATAAATGCTTATGTGTATTTATGTATATGTATATATATATATATATCCAGGCACATAATACTCTTATTGTGCAAAGCCATAACTTATCTGCTAATCAAGTATAGACAATTGTTTTGGTAGACAGACACACATAGATGTTATGTATATATATATTTATATATACATTTATACATTCTTGCCAAGCATGAATGCTTACGTGTATATATGTATATGTACATATATATGTAAACACTCATCAACCACACAATCAAGCACAGAGATATAAGGGAGGAACTCACAAGCTCAAACAGATAAACATCACCCAATAATTCACTTGATAGTAAACAAGACCTTTACTAATGCAAATATTTCAAACTAGGGATGACTTACCTACTACCCACAAATTGACTCAATCATTCTAATGTGGTGTGTGTATATGCTTAGATAGTTTACTTTTACCAGTTACCTGACCAAGATCTTCTCCTGAGTGATACTTCCCCTTCACCTAGAGGAATGGAACACATACTTGCATCCACAAACACATGTACACGAAAACCAACTATTCATAACAATATGCAGTATACTTAAACATCTCCAAAGTTAGAATAATAATTCAATAACCATCTATTCACATATATGCAATATTTCTCATGAAATAACATCAAATGAGATAGCATTCACATTGATAACATGGTACAAGCATAATTTATTCATCTCCAAAATTCACATTACATTCACATTTTACCCTACATAGTAATAGTAAATAGTAATTACACAATTGGGGTGTAACAATTGAAGGATTATAAAATTGAAAAATTAGATACATAAATGGTACTAAGTTTTCTCTCAAAGCTAGTATCTGAATATTCAATATTTGTGTCTACTTTCTATGCTACAAATAAATCTTGTGGGAATGAGTTTAATATTCCCTCTTTTGAGAATCTTGTTATGCAACTCACTAGGGAAAAAGATAAGCATATTCAAATAGGCACCTTGAATTCTTCAAAATCATAAGCCTTGGTTGCAAAGGATGAAAAGGATTCTAGTGTCAAAGAGAATAAAAATAACAAGCCTAAGAAGAACACACAATACACATCTACTTCCATGGAAGAACACAAAAGTTCTTGTTCCAAAGGAGAATCAATTAAGAAGGAGAAGCTTACTTGTGCATATTGAAAGAAATTTGGAAATGAAGAACATTATTATTATAAGAATAACATTTGATGAATTGAAATATAAATCAATTTATCTTCTAGAATGTCTACTTTAACTTCTTATTCCAATTAAAAATAGTCAAATTTTGATATGGAAAAAGGTCATACTATTGGAACATGTAAAAAAAAGAACAAGCTCTTTATGCTTTTATAGTTCATAGATCAAGGAGACAACTTCTCGATTCTAGATCTTCTCATCATATGACATATTCATTGTCTATGTTATCTTATTTTGAGCCTTGTATTATGCCACCTATTTTTATGGGCAATCATACTTACATTAATGTAGTGAGAAGTGGATTTCTTGAAATCATGAATGGTACTTTTAATGGTGTTTTGTATATACCTATTTTGTTTAAAAACCCCTTCCCATCTATCATATCACCTATGGTGGAGCAAGGAAGACAATGGAATTTGTTCCTAATTAAGTTATCATTAGATATTTAGAGATTAGAGAGATAATTGCTACTGGGATGGTTGATCATGCATCTTAGTTATACATCTTCTTAGACTTTGTTCCTAATGATGGATTTGATCCTTTGGATGATCATCATACTTCTAGTGTGGAATTTGAGGAGAATTTTGGTTATTTGAACATGGTTATTCTCACATGTGATCCAATTATTAAACCTTATGTTACATCTCCTTCATCTACAAATAATTTTGATAGTACTAGTGTTGCTACATCCATGGATCCTAATGATTTGTTGCAACAAGACATTAGTTATCTTCCAAATACAATGAATTGAGATAAGTACTTGATAAAAATTTCAAGATTGTTTTGTGGGTCCTATCTTGTAGACTTGGAGGATACTATTGAGGATATTCACATTCTCTTCAATGTTAGCTCTTATGGAGTTGTATCTTCTTCTTTAGACATTGTGGAGGATTGTTTAGACCCTCTATAAGCTATTTCTCCAAATGATCATTTGTCATGTAGTTTAACACTAGCTTGGATAATTTTGAGTAGCATTCAAAGGAATCACTCGAATCTTTGGATCATGTCCTATATTCATTGCTACTATATTCTAGATTTCCATCTTCATTGGTGTGTCCTAGAACACCCAACTTGGTAGTGGCAATTTTCACCATTAACATGGAGACACATGAGAAAACTTCAAAGACTTCAAACATTTTGAGCTTTCATCCTTCATATTCCTTTCAATAATGGGAATAAATCATGAGTAAACCTTTGGTTTTGTTTCTTCCTAAGGGGAGGAATGTTGTTCGACAATTGTGGACCATCTTCTACACCTATTTTTGAGCATCTAACATTGACATAGATTCTACATTGAGGGGGTTTACATGGTCTGTCTTCTTCTCTCTTATGGTTGTGAAACGAAGGAAAATGGAATGGGAACCCTACATCTAATGTGTACACTTAGGATTCAAATTTTATTGTGTGTGTTGTTTTTCTATTGTTTCATTAAGATGGAGATAAACAAGGTGTGTTGATTGACTTTCAACCATGAAGGTGAGCCAATCAGACCTGGATTTTCATCTTTTAGGGTCTTGGAATGATTAGGAATTGATTGAAATGGATTAACCTAATTAGAATATGTGACCTAATATGCAAAATGTAAGATATCAACAATTAACAGTCTGGAACAAAGAGTTGTAGGAAGATCTAGGAAGGGCAAGGGGCTATGTACTTGTCTTAAAAATTTGTTGATGGTCTAAGTACAGAGATAGAGTCACCTAGGGGCATATGGGTCATTCTAGGGGTGTCCTAAAACTATTTTTGTATTCCTATGATGATAGATCTGAGATTCTAATTCCTAGTTGCAAAGTCCTCAGAACATAGTCAGATAATTCTGTAAGTGAGTTTTTGTGAGTTGACAAGATGTAGGGCTTCAATTGCAACAATGAACAACTTGCCTTCAAGATTCCTTCAATCCTCTCTAAACCTAGAATCACCCTTCAATGGCTTCCTTGAAGGAATAAATTCATACATATCACTTCAAGTTCTTGGATCTTGCTTGCTTGCTTGATTGAATTGCTTGGAGACCTCCAACAAGGGTTAACCTTCACAAACAATGATAACATAAACACATATGAATTCACACAAGATTTTACATGATGTTAGGATCTTGAATTGCTACAATAAAGCTCTAAAATGTTACTCTTGACTTTCTTGATAGTGCTCTTGATCATAAGTGCCAATATAATTCCACTTAATGTTGAAATGATGCAATAACTAGGTATTTATAGGCATTTCTCTAACTTCCCAAAAATTAAATCTTGATAGCCAAAATTTGCAAATTGAATTTTGAATGTTAAAATGTTGACATTGACATATCCAAAATTGGTCCCCCGCAGGACCCATATGCCCAAGGGCATATAGGTCTTGGCCCTATTTTCTAGGACATTAAGTGTTGGGGAAAAATATCAATTGGATGCATTTGTTCAGTGCTTGTAATTTCTTGGAAAATAGTACAAATGGGCTATAGAATGCATAATTTAGGAAACTAGGTGCTCAATTAGGCTCAATAATTTAGGGGGGACAAAACATAGTGTGAAATTATTAAGGGTGACAATTTACGATGGTACATTTATCCCCCACTTTAGTGAGAGTATGAACTTACGCTTAAATTCACACTAGAGTAGAAAATATATGTCAAGAGGGATATGATTCCCCCAATGTTGAAGAGATAGGATGACAATCAATCCAAGGGGTGATCAAGCCCCTAGGATTCAAGATCCTATGGAAAGACAACATAAATACAAAGGAATGCACACATGTATGAAAAGCAACAAGACAACATACATGTCGTAAAACACAAAGCAAACACAATAAAAACACATGACATGATGGAACATAAAGATGGTGACGAAATAAAAGCAAACACAATGTAAACACAAAGACACACAAAAGACATACAACAAACACAAGGTTATTACTAAAAGGGATTTGAGTCGGTAAGACAAAGATACCACAGTCTTAAATTGTCTCAAAGTCCAAACATCATCCATCAAATAAATGTTAGATAAAGTAATGCTCCCATGAGGATTAGCAAGTTACGTTATGCCACATCGCCTATGAGCCACATGGATCAACTGGATAGCAAGCTATGTTATGCTAGTTATTAATGCAATATGATGGGTTCCACAAGGATAGCAAGGTATGTTATGCTAGACACTCATGAAACACAAAACTCCACTAGAAAGCAATTTGTGTTATGCTAGGTGGCCATGTTAAAGAGGGGTTCTCAAGTTCCTGACCCAACAAGCTCTATTATGATGAATTTGTGAACTATATTACAAAATATTGTTTTAGGGATTGCATAAAACGCACCTAATGGAGTGCATAAAGTTTAATGTCACGAGGGACAAACAAAACTCACCTCTGGGGGTGCATAAAGTTTAATGTCACAAGAGACGAATAAAACTCACCTTAGGGGGTGCATAAAGTTTAACATCATGGGGGATGAATTAAAATCACCTCAAGAGGTACATAAAGTTTAACATCATGTGGGACAAAAAAAACTCACCTTAGGGGGTACATAAAAATTAATGTCATGTGGGATGAACTAAACTCACCTCATTGGGTGCATACAGTATAATAACACCACCACAAAAGGTGATTTACAAAAACAATAAAGGGGCTTTTGATCAATACACGAAAGGTCACACCTTAGGGAATATCACACATGACATCACCACCAAGAGAGGGCAAGTCATGGAATAGAAGACTCACACCTTAGGGAATACTAGCCATAACATTAACACCAAGGGGAACATCATATGCCAAGAAAGGTCACACACTTAGGGGACATCAAACCCAATATCACCACAAAGGAGACACAACATACATCGAGGTCTTACTTTCATTGAGAAGGTCACACTTCCTAGGAGTTGTATGCTATCATTACTAAGCAAGGACCATTTTTTATGCAAACGAAGAGTAGGGACTATATCCCTCCCCCTTAAAGTATTAGTTTACTTGCTATGGTAATGTTTTAAGGAGATGTAAAGGGATCCCAAGAAGGAATGCACCTAACACAAGGCTACCTAAATCCTTGGCCCCCAAGTGAAGGGACAAAGATGAGCCAAAATGGATGATGATACGCTACTCCATGTGAGATAAAATATGATTGCATAAAGCCAAGTTTAGACCCCCATGCATGGTAGTGAGTATCGTGTGATACTATAATAACCACATGCCAAGGAGAAAATCATATGAATGTTAATCTATTATATGTTCAAATTGATCCCCATAAAGATCAATTTCTCTTAATTTCTTCTTTAAAGCATGATGTTCATTAGTAAAATTTCCAAGTATTCTATGATATGCACAATAATATTTATTTGTACTCTTTCCTTTCTTATCTCCTTGGTCTTGGATAAGTAGTAATGTAATGTATTCTAAGTTGAGAAGTGTGTCTAAGGCCCATTCAGTCTTGGTTATATGATGTAAGAATTGTAACTTCTTAATAGGACCATGGAATTGTTATTTCTTGGTTGGTGGGACAAATTTTTGATGTAAAGGTGGGGGACCTTGGTAACCTAATCCTTTAGTATCTTCATATGGTGTTTGTTCCAAGAGGGGATGGATCTCATGTTCATTCTTTATGTCACATCCTTGCTTTGTCAATATCTTAAAGCCTTGTCCATAACTTTGTTCCAAGTTAATGGGTATGTTTGTACCTTTATGCTCATATGATGGGATGTTGGTTGATGTTCTTTCCTTGTGATTGTTATTTATAGGTGTCTCCATGTGCATTGGTTGAGGTATGAATTGCAAGTCACTTTATTTATACAAAATTTCAAGTGGTGGAATGATAGGTGGTGTTGGGTGATTAGGCAATCTCATGGAAGGATAAAAGGTTTCATTATTCTCAAGGTTGCACGAAGAATTATGCATGAATTTATTCATGCTCTCCACATCTTATCCCAAGATATATATATCACAAGGACATACATTAGGAAGTGAAGGATCATGAATTTTCTCATTGGAATTAGGGTCATCACCAAACACACAACTTGAAACAACAACCAAGGATTTCAGATAATTCAACATTTGAGCAAAAAATTGAGCCAGCATGATGATGCTTTTTACTAAGGTTGAATTTGTTATACAACAGGTTTTTGGAAGACAGGAAACAAATCTAGATAGAGGATCCTGAGGAGATTCTATCACAAAAGTTTTGATCTGAAAGGAGCAGGAGGAAACAGTCGCCCAAGGGCCTCCCAGTCCTAGGCAAGATTTCAAGAAATTCAAAAGTTCACTGTGTGTGATTTTACTTAAGGATTCTAGATCTAGTTGCAGTCAGATTTGACAATGAATATTTTTCCAGAGTTTGTTTAATTTATGTCAATGCAAGTGTGTGAGAATATGTGAGCAATAAATGGCAATTTTGAATACAATTTTTCTAATCCAAAATGAAAGAATTGACTAATTGTAAGATGCCTTTAAATCTAAAAATGATAATTTTGATGCCATTTTGAAACAAAACAATGCAAATTTTTTCACTTTTTTTGCTTTTTTGAGCTAAATGAAAGATGCCTAAATGAATGCAATTAAAAATTCCAAAACAAACATCTACAAGCAGACACAAATTGAAAACATAGAGGCAAAGAAGTGCACAATTTTTTTTTGATTCAAGTGTAGAAGGATAGAGGTGCCCAAGGAGTTTATGTCCTTGATAAGGTGACTCAAAACTGAAAAATTGAATGTTTACTAGACTGTCTAAGTGTCCTATTTTTGTGTGCAAACAAGTTTGAAAGTCAATATTTCTCTATAATTTACTCAAATTAAGACAACATGATTCAAATGCAAATGTGTAACAATGCAAATGACAATTATGAATGCAATTTTCAATGTAGATCTAATCTAAGTGACTAAAATGAAATCTAATGCAACCTATTAAGTAAAATGAGATATTTTTTTGAATTTTTATATCTTTTATGATGCAAAAGTGAAACCATAAATGAGAAATGCAAAACAATGCAATGCAAAACCTAGATCTAGGGTGAATTTTAGAAGGTATATAATGTTAGCAGGTCATGTTCACCAAAATGAAATAGAGAAAAACATAATGGGAACCATAGGTCTAATGTGTAAACCTAGGATTCAAATTTTGTTGTGTGTGTTATTTTTTTATTATTTCATTAAGATGGAGATCAACAAGGTGTGTAGATCGACTTTCAACCATGATGGTGATCCAATTAGACCTAGATCTGCATCTTGTAGTGCCTTGGAATGATTTGGAATTGATTGAAATGAATTAACCTAATTATACTATGTGACCTAATACGCAAAATGTAAGATATTGACAATTAACAATCTGGAATAAAAAGTTGGAGTTTGTTTTGGGAAGGGCAGGGGACTGTGTACTTATCTTGAAAAGTTATTGTTGGTCTGAGTATAGAGACAAAGTCACCCAAGGGTGTATGGGTCCTTATAGGGGTGTCCTAAAACTATTTTTGCAGTCCTATGATGATAGATCTGAGCTTCTAATTCTCAATTACAAAGTCCTCAAAACACAGTCAGATAATTTTGTGAGTTTCTGTGAGTTGACAAGATGTAGGGCTTCAATCACAACAAGAAACAACTTACCTTCAAGCTTCCTTCAATCATGTCTAAACCTGGAATCACCCTTCAATGGCTTCCTTGAAGGATTGAAGTTATACACAACACTTCAAGGTCTTGGATCTTGCTTGCTTGATTGCTTGAATTGCTTGGAGACCTACAAGAAGCATTAGCTTTCACAAACAATGATAACATAAACACATATTAACTCACAAAAGATTTGACATGATGTTAGGATCTTGAATTATTATAATAAAGCTAAAAAATGTTGCTCTTGACTTGCTTGATAGTGCTCTTGATCATAAGTTTTCCAATATAATTCAACTTAATGTTTAAATGATGCCATAACTAGGTATTTATAGGCATTTCTCTAATTTCCCAAAATTAAATCCCGATAGCCGATATTTGTAAATTGAATTTTGAATGTTAAAATATCGACATTGACATATCCAAAATTGGTCCTTGACAAAATAGGGAGACCCATATGACCAAGGGAATATAGGTCCTGGCCCTATTTTCTAGGACATTAAGTGTCGGGGGAAAAATATCAATTGGATGCATTTGTTCAATGCTTGCAATTTTTAGAAAAATGATACAAATGGGCTATAGAATGCATACTTTAGGAAATTAGTTGCTCAAATAGGCTCAATAATTTAGGGGGGAAAAAACACAGTGTGAAATTTTCAAGGGTGACAATTTATGATGGAACGGGTTGGAATTTTTCTCACATGGGGTTTTATCATTTTCATATTTTTTATATCATTTTATATTTTCTATCTTTTGGGGGCAGTTTTGTTCCACTAGGTTTTCTCCTTTTCTTTGTTTGTGAGAGATTCATGTTTACATGGGTACTTAAGATGGCCTAGTAGTCAAGCCCCATCATTGTATCCTTGTATCTTTGCATATTTTTTCATTCTCCCTAAGTTACACTTAAGGGGAGTGTTGGTGTGAATAGAGATATTTACCTAATTAGTTTACCTCCTAGGTCTTATTCACACTAGTCTAATTAAGTTTACTTAGGGTACACATAGGATAATTATCACTTTATGGATCATATCATAAGATTAAGACACTTTTCATAATATTATGTTATCTTGTGTCTCTTTTATTAAGAGGGATGAAATTTATTGAGCGAGATACCTCTTTCGAAGGACCCAACCATACTAATATTTTCTAAAGAAGGTCAACAACTTACAAGGCTTCGAGAGGATCCTTAGGTTACTCCTAAATAGTCACTAGGGAGTGCTCATTATGTATCTCCTATGAATCCTAACCCTAACCTAAGTTCCCACCCCAAAAACTATGGTACCACCAAGGAGGAACCCTTCCTATCTATATAAATCAAGGGTTAGCACTAATATATCAACATCTATGATGCCATGCTAAGGAAAAATAGACATTAGGCAATACAATTATTATATGAATGTATGAATTGTAACCACACATTAAGCACACATCAATCAAAATAAAAAATAACATTAAGTAGAGTTCTTAGTGTTGTAACCTAGGTTCTAATACCAAATGTAATGCCCCAATCCAACTACCAAAGTTATTAGCCAAGTGAATAAAAAAATTTAAAGATCAACATCAACAAAAAATATGCCCAATACATGATATGTTACACATTAATGTGCATAATGAGTCCCATGTTAGGTCCACACACACACACTAAAATAATCACCATTTCCTAAATAAATGTGACACATGTATAATACTAACCCCTACCTTGGGAGAAGATACCAAGGTAGGCACAAAAAATAAGGCATGGGAATGAGACAAGATTACTAAAACTCTTGCAAGCCCAAGTTCAAAAATCTCTACAAACCACCCAACTAGGATTGTTGGGATATGAAATATGGGAAGGCCTCAAACTATCATAGTCTAAGTTATTCATGACAAGTCATAAAATTCCTACAAGCCTAATCCCTCACACTGGGTATGAAACTTTCCCCAAGTCTGGTACTTAAATCTTGGTAAGTGCCAACTTAACTCTAATCACCAAAATATTGATATAGAAGTCAACTTAACTATGATACCCAAAATATTGGTATTGAAGATACTCCCACTTTGATACCCAAAAGACTTGGTATTTAAGTCAAACTAACTTTGATACCCAAAATATTGGTATTAGATTCGGTCTAACTGAAATACCCAAAAGAGCTAGGATCGAAGTTGCATTGACTTTGATTCTTGATTCCAAGCCTTAACCAAAACTATTAAGGTACAAGGGAACATTGAAAATACAATTTATACTTAAATAACACAAGTATAGAAAAAATTCACTAAGTTCATTCATTTCATTAAGCATTTCAAAGATAGCTAAAGCATCTTTAGTATCAAAGTCCCAACAACTCTTACACCTTGATAAGGCCTTGGGGTTTAAGTAACTATAATACTTTGACGAGAAAACAACATATAATACATTCTAACTTATCTACCCAACTTTAGAAGCATGCATTGATTTCATTATAGGATTTCTTCAATAAAGTTATACAAATGACACCACTTAAGTGGTGGTTTACATCCCTTCCATATAGGATTTCTTCAATAAAGTTATTATTAAAAAAGAGGACTCAAATGTCTTGAATTATACATATTACAATTTGATATGATAAAGTACAATAATGAACATATGAGGCTTTCATCCATATTATGCCTAATCCAATGCTACTCCAATGGATTTTTAGTTTCCACAATGGTATTTCTACACCACCCAACTATGTGGTACTCATAGGCCCACACCACCATGATTTTAGATAGTCACATGGACAAGATAGGGATTCACAATAAACAAGGAAGTAAGTCTTACACACACACCCTACACTGGGCATACAAAACAAGCATGAGAACATAAACAACCAAAGTATTGTCCACTTCACATACATGACTAGATATGGGTCTTATGTTGGATATAAAATCCAATATAAATAAGGATTATGATCCTAGAGGAAGGAAAGGAGTGCCATTACAATAGAATGAAGGGATGAATTTGGAGAACCAAGTACATATTCCTATCACAAGACAAAGAGAGTACCTAGGTGACATCCACCAACCTACCTCGATTGTGGCATGTCCTCATAAGTTCATACTAAGCCTATTCAAGTTCTCTAAGTATGCCACTAATAGAATGTTGGTTCATATTAGTTACCCCATGAGTTTATTTATTTATCGCTTGATTAACCTCTCTATACCCATTGTAGCCTCATAATCACTTCCATATTTTGGACAATATCTAGAGTCACTTTTTTACCCCTACAACTCAATCCTAGGTTTCAAACACTCCATATAGCCATTCGGGTGCTATAGAATAAACATTGGTGACTATTAAGAAATTAACATTTTTATAATGAGAGTTCTTAATACTTATGCATACCCTTTTTCTCAAACATGCATGACAACATTCTTTGATAAATGAAATTATTTATAAAATTTAGAAAATATAGATAAATCAAGATATATACAATATTTCATGCCACACTTTTAGGCACAAATTCTACCTATGTGGCATGGAGAGCATAGGATGAGAGTTCAAATAGAGATGAGGAAGTGGAATACCACTATTTTAAGGTGCACAAATACTCGACTTCCTCAACTAGCCCAATTGTAACTCACTCATGCAATCAATGTTCTCCCTTGTAGCCTAAATCCTCCAAAGCCAAGTAAATAGTAGCCCAACCAAATGTTTACCCAAAGATTGTTTAATTCATCCTCTTCCAAGTGTGAATTGTTGATATATTTCAATAGTGACATGTCTTTCTCAACATGACCCAAGCAAGTCACTTTTCCTACAACTTTATTCCTCCTCCTCTATATGACACCTAGTAACATGTTTCCAAAAAATCCTCCTTCCTTCCCATCCATAGGCTATATTTTTTCTCACACTAATTCCCTACAATTGTCATAACTCCATCATCCTTTTTTCTTTTCCATTTAATTTCTCTTCTATTTTTCTATACCACTTTATTTTTAGTTGGATATTTTAATATTCTTTTTAAATTTATTTTACTAGTAACATTAATATGGTTCACCTCATGCTAATTTTTTTATTAATTTTGAAAAATAATAATAATTGAATTAACTTATTAAACTAATTCAAAATATTACATACAATTTAAATTACGTTTAGAGCAATGTTAAAAACTTTTAATTTCTTTATGTAGTGTAGAAAAATGTATCCCTTTACATTTTCACACTTAATTAGGAATTAATATTAAAATGAACTTAATTATGCCTTAATTTAGTGTTGTAATATGCATTTTACATATTCACATTAAGTTTAGGGCCCTATTAATTAAAATGGACTTAATTGTGCCTTATTTTTAGTGTTGTAGAGTGTACCCCTTTACACTTTCACACTTATTTAAGGCTCCCTTAATTAATTGAAGTTAAGTTTCCTTAATTGGCCCCTTTAATTCAAATCCAAGCCTAATTAATTGCATTTTTTGAGGAGGAAAACCCGACATTCATTAATTCCATAACATAACACTTATCATTGAGCAATGTGTGTCCTAGGTAAGTGACCTAGGACCCATTCGCCCATGGGCGAATGGGTCCTCACTTAGACCTAGGACCTAAATTTAAATTATGTTTTTGGTAGTATTTCAATGATTTCAAACCTATATTCACATGTCAGCTTGTGTTATTTGAATTTCAGGAAATTAATGTTACATACCTATAAATATAAGTTCATTTCACTAAGTTTCATCTAAGATTTTCAAGCTAGAAATTTTATGAGATGAGGAGCATTTCAAGAGTATTTCAAGGCATTCAAGAGCAGATTTAGTGAAGAATTATTGCAGCAATCAAGATCCAATTGTCATGTCAAATTCTTCTTGTTTCATGCATATTATTTGAGCTAATATGTTGATGTAGTGTTCATGATCCATTCAAGAATTCAAGGCATTGCTTCAAATCAAGTTTCAAGATCAAGATCCACATCCATTGAATTCATTTCATGCAAGTTTTAGATCTATATTCCAAGGATCATTCAAGGGTTTGGTGAGTTGTGAAATTGCTTTGTTCATTCATCATTCCTTCCATGCTATTTTGTTTCATTTCAAGGTTTAATTACCAAAATGGGGTTTGACCAAGGCAAACCCCTATTCACCAAAAACAAAACATTTTCCCCTCTTGATTTGTTTTTACAGATTTAGATGGAAGAAATCTTAAAGATCTATTGAAGAGAAAAATTGGAGAACTTTTCAAAGTTACAAAAGTTGTCATCTCACGAAAACTCAATTACAAAATTTATTTTTGACACTCTGAATCTAAAACCTGGGCAGATTGAGAGATTCGGATCTGTTGCAGAGGCTCCCTATTAGCGTTACAATTCATACCTCTAGAGTGTATATTGGAAATGGACAACTATACACGGTATTAATTGCTCTTCAAATTAGGAGAGGAAGCTCCCTCTCTCTTTTTTATGCGTAAAAAGTAAAGTAATCTAGAAGTTCCTATCTTTTTTACTTAGCTGGTAGAGGCACAAGGTTATAAAACTATTTTTATTGCAGATGATGTTTTTCTGGTCTCGTAGATCTCAACTACAACTAGAATAAAACTTAATATCTATCCTATCTCCTCAAGAAAAATAGAGCAAGAGGAATTAAGAGCAATTGGGATTGGTTGATGATAAACTTATATCTCAATATTTCCAAGGAGATGAGGTGTTATGTTCAAGGCATAGGCTGAAATAAAGGTTATTGGAAACCACATCAAATGGAAAGCGAGATCTCAGAATTCCCAAGGAGGCTCATTGCTCTATTTGAGGTTTAGACTAAAATTAAGATTACTAAAAACAACATTAAATGATAATCCTAATCTCTAAATTCCTCGAAGGCTCATTGCTCTGTTCGAGGTGTAGATTGAAACAAAGATTATTAAAACAAGTGTTGATAAACCTTGAAACTTTGGATCAAAGGCTCATTGCTCTTTTGATTTATTTCTCCAAACTTGATCAACGATTACAAAATATTTGGGACAACAAATGGTATGAAATCATACAAGATGTGATCAACCAAACAACTTTTAGACAAAGAGTGAACCAATATTGAATTGCAAGCTTGTTGGCTTAACAACACAACAATTTTGTAGTAATTAAAGTTAAGCAATAATGAGCAAGGATGTTCTTATTTATAGAAGCTCAAAGGAGTAGGGAACCCTAAAATCTCCTTGAGTTAACATTTAGTTCTTTCCAATCAGCAAGATTTATTCCTATATGTAACCTAACAGTTAACTAGAAAGACTACTTCAGTTAGCTGAATCTAACCTAAAATGAACTCCATATGTACATAGGTGTCTCCCAAATAGACATGCACGATTGGTGGGACATCAAGTTAACTTGGAAAGAGGAATTTGTTGTGTCTAATGTCTATTTGGAGAAGGTGGGATGTCCTGACTAGTAGTTCACTAGTCGTGATTACGAGCAATCAACTCCTCCAAGAAGTTGTTGATTGTCTCTATGTCTGGAAATCATCACATGCATTAACTGTTAGTTTACTGCTTGTCAACAACTTGAGCGATCCTAGAAATATCTGCACAATTCAACTGGTAGTTCATTGACTGGTAAATCTGGCGGCTTCATAATTGGAGTGATGGCCTTTGTTTCTTCTATAGCTTTACACTTCTTATTCTTTTCTTGATTCTTCTCAATGGAAGAGTGTTGCATGATGAAACTACGAAGTTTGATTGTGAACACGCTTGCTGTGAGAAATGCTTATGAGCTCACTATGTACCTAGAATTTGAATAGTATTAAACCCTCTTGAAAGGCTATCAGATATATGAGGTATGAAACCATGTGGAATTTGAGTGTCTACGCCTGCCAAATTGTTTGAATCAACCATTGGGTGCACTTGATGTAGATCAATGTCAGCCATCCTCAGGAATCATGAAGCAAGACCGATTTAGTCTTATATTCAACTTTGGAGAACCACATTCTGAAAAACTATATCGTTGACTGTAAACATGGGTATGTTTAGGAAAATTTTGTAGTGGGGCTAAAAATACCTTCTGGTGAGGCTAAAAATAGTTTCTCGAGGGGAAATTTTTACGAAATTTTTTGAGACATGGGTTTTGTAGAGAATATCTTTTTGAACAAACCCACAACATTATAATTTCAAAAAAGTGATTTTTTCTTTGACATGCAACAACCTCTCGAGGTAGAAGTTGTAGGGGGAAGTGAGGGCTATAGAAGCTTTTTTCCCAAAAAAAATTGGCACGTGGGTTTTGTTGCCAATGTTGTGCTAAACATACCTAGAAGACCAAATATGTGAAAAAATGTCATTTACTTGGACATGCAAGAAAATATAATACAGGGATAGAAGAAATGTGAAGGGGAAAAGATAGAATTCATAAATTGCCTCTTTCAATCCTCAAGAAAAATACCTCTTTATAAACCCAATCTGATGAATTCCTGGCAAGAACGTATTGGAAAGATAGAGTATGGAAAAATATTACTTTGTGCAACCTAAACTTGGAACTGCAAAGAACACTGGAAATGGCCTCCGTTAGATCCTTCAAAAGGTGTCTGGAGAGAAAATAGTTGATTTTAGCTTCAACCTACAAGAAATAATGGAGAAATGATGCATGTGCAAGAATAAATATCCATTTTGGAGTAGGGAATGTTGGTTATGGCACCAACCTTAATTTGAAGAGTCAATGTGAGTGATTGCCTTGTTAACTGAAAGTTATCCTCTAATTTTATGATGCCACATGCAAGAGGAAGCATGCAAAAATTGTAACTGAGAGTCAACTGGGCCCACTTTGACTTTTGACATCCAAGCTTTAGGGCGTTAGAATTTTTTTAAAGATTTTCAACTTCTGTTGTGATGAACTACCTCTATTTGACCCTAAATTCCAGTCGCCCGGTTGATCTTGAAGCTTGGCTGACAGATTCATCATGAAGTTGAATCAAGACTGAAAAGATGTTCTTTGGAATTGCAAACCCTAAAAATTGAATCTGGTGGCTTGAAATCTTGGGCACCTTTTTCCAAAAGGGCGCTTTTTCAAATAGACAACCATTTTTTGGACGCTTTTCAACTTTTTCAATTTGACCCTTCGTGCTTCAATCTATAATTATCGTTGATTGATGAATCTTACGAACATGTCAAGATATGGAACAAAAGACCAGTTCAATTTCAAAAAGAATGACTAGTATTGCAATGTATGAAAGTTGATTTATGAGGCTCAAATTCCTAGGCACCCCTGCCCTGTAGGGGCACTTTTGTGACTTTGAGATACATTTTTCATTTTGTAACTTTTGACGAAATGCTCTAGTTTGACCATCATTGTCGGGAGTTTGACTACTCTGATGTTTGTGCTAATGATCTTATTGTAGAGATTGATCAACTCAGAAGAGATGATCTTGGGAGTCACAAAGTCTGAAAGCTACATTTGAGGCCCCAAAAAGTTGGGTGTTTTTTCCAAGAAGGGTACATCTTTTTTAACACAGTCAAATTTTCACATTTTTCAATTTGCCTTTGCCTCCGATTTTTTACACTAGATCTTCATTCACGAGTGTTCAACAAGTCCCGAGAGCAAGCTATTAGATTCATCGCATAGCTGGAAGGATTATGAGCAGATCTCTTGGAGAAGATAACTATTGAAAACCTCATCTAATTGACCAAAATTCTTGGTGCCCTTGGCCTGCAGGGGTACATTTGACCTTTTGACTTTCATTTCATCCTCTATTTTACGTGCTATTGGATCAACCGCTACTGTCATTTGATATTTCTTGTGGATTGGGTGAACAAATTCATTATGAAGTTGGACTAAAGTCGGGAAGATCATCTAGATATAACAAATCCTAGAATTGACATCTGAGGGCTCTTATTCTTGTGTACCCCTGGCTTACAAGGGTGTAATTTTTGTGTTTTGACTGCCATTTTGATGACTGTTGACCTTCAACATCTTCCATCTCTGCCTTCATTTGCTTGTGTTTGAAAAATCTGTTGGATTTGCTTAATGATTCGCTGGAAAGATAGAAAAATTCTAGAGAAGATGATTGGTTTTGCAAGTGTTAACCACTGCATTTGGCATCTCAAATTCAAGGGCACCCCTGGCCAGCAAGGGCACTTTTGGCTCCAGAATTGATCATTTTCTGATGATTTTCACCTCTTTCACGCTTCATGATCACCATGTGTTGCTTGACTAAGTTGACTGCATTGAAGCATTACTATTGTTGATGCGAGTACGTTCACTGTTGTGATTGCATTCACCATTTTACATGCACAGACACTACAAAGTTGACTGCAAAGGCATCTCCCTTATAGTAAGGTGTATTGTTTCTAGACTTAGAATATTTTTTACATTTTGTACCTTTTGAAAATCCCCTCCATCGTGAAGCATTTTTTCAAGCATCTTTTGCCATAGAATCTTCACTGAAGTGTTTGAGGCTTAGATTTTGATACTTGGTATCTGGCCATCTGCCATTGCTGATCATAGAGGTCCTAACTTTTCTCCTAAAAAAGTAAAGTAGACCCACCAAAGTAAAACTGACTTGACTAGTGTGATCGTGAAGTGAAATAAGCCAACCAAAATAATTTTCAGTCAATTTTGGAAAGATCCTATTTTTTAGGGTTTTTCCTAAAAAATAGGGGCCTGGAACCCTAATTTTCAATATTTTCAAAATTTGTCAGTATCCTTTGGAAAGTAAACCCACAAAAATCGCATGCTTTGTTTGACCTAAAATTGACTTTTGATGATAATTTTACAAGATTTAGGCCATTTTAATCAATTTTTTTATTGAAGCAAAAATTTGGGTACAACATTAGCTTCGTCTGGTGACCATGTCGAATACTTACAACATAGGAGAGCTGAGAATCTCTAGGTTTTAAAGCACATACTAGTATCTTATCTATTGGGCATGGAGTCAAGACTCTTTCAAAACACCTATTGGTTTGGAGTTTTCCTAAATCACCTAAAAACAAGACTACCTAATCACCTAAACATGACAAGACTTTACGGAACGAAGAAATACATTACAACATAACATAAAACAAAAATAAATTATTTACAAATATTTACTCCACCCCTAAAGGGATGAAGTGCTTTGGATATTTCCTATTGCATGGTAGTGGGAAGAGCCTTCAATCGATGTCGCTTCTTCTTGAAAGGCTTTACTTCTCTTCTGATGGGCATTACAGGAGACAATCCCTTCACAATGAAGATTCTTAGGTTTTCATATATCTAAGCAAAGGTGCTTTGGAAAAAGTCAAAATATGATGCAAATGGGAAAGCTGATACCCCGAAGGCATAAGTTTTGTTGTAGTCCATCCTTGGGATGTGGATTTCTTCAAACTAGTCAATCAAGTTCCAAACTCAATTTTTGTAATGTCGTAGGTGATCTTTTCTGACCTGGAAATATCCTTTGATTGGCTTGTTGATCAGCTCTAGATTGCCTTTAACACATAGGATGTTGATTCTTATGTCTTTGGAATTTTTGAGGCCTAACAAAAGTACCTCTTTCTCAACTTCAGTGAATTCCAATTGCAAGCAATATGCAACTAGGTACGACTATTCTTTAGGGGAGATGATCATTTCCTCTACTTCTAAACTTGTATTTGGACAACCTCCATCGAACTTTAGTGTCCATAACTTTGTATCCTTTGTCAGTCTCTTTTCAGAACAAGCAATGTTCTGGTCTTTAGTTTCTATCTCTGACAGAATCACATAATTACCAGGACCCATTTTAGGCTTTTCTTCTGGTAGAATAGATGACTTGAGCACAACCTACTTCTTTACAACCTTGAGAATCATATCTATTTGTTCTAGATGGTCCTAAAGATATTCCAGTTGAGAGATTTGTACGTTGTTCTTTATCATGGATGCTATGATATCAAATTTGATGAAGACAGATCTTGAGAAACTAGCATAGTGTTCTCATGTGAAGGTTTGGGATTAGAAGTGGGAGGCACTTCTTTACCCTTTTCATTTGATTTCTACTTATCTTATTCTTCTTTCTGTGCTTTGAAGTTTTGAGCATGTGTAACCACAAGTGTTGCAAATTTTTCATGATTCAGCGCAAGAGCATACTAATGATATTCTTCTTCTTGTTCTTTATTGATAGGTTCTTTATCAAAGTATCCCATTGCAGAGTCGCCATCAAAGTTGTTTGTTTGTGGTAAGACAACGTTCAAGCTTGGTGTTGGTACAAAACTAGAATTGGGAGCAGATTCAGTGTATCCCATGATTTGGATAATTCTTAGATTCTCGGGACATGTGGATCTGGTATGTGCATCAGTATCGTGGAAAGGATAAAATACTACACTATGTGCAACTTCAATCATTGGTCTTGATGAGGATGTTGGCAACCATGGATGAAAATTAT
This sequence comes from Sequoia sempervirens, assembly GCA_007258455.2. Lineage (NCBI taxonomy): Eukaryota > Viridiplantae > Streptophyta > Pinopsida > Cupressales > Cupressaceae > Sequoia > Sequoia sempervirens. Next base: position 293,442,327 of record VDFB02270651.1, on the reverse strand, counting down.
TTCTCTTTGGTTGGTACGGTTGTTGAACTAGAGATCTAATAGAATCTATTTTCATCAAGCCTAATGTGATCATATTGTCCTCCAAGTTGATGGTGTGTTATTATGCACCCTTCAAATTTGTTTCTTTTGTCGTCTTGAGGAAGAAGGCTATCTCTGATGGAAGAGCATTTATGAAACAAATCATCAGAATCTCCAGTGATGGATCGAGTGTAGAAGAAAATTTTGTAACAAGATGATTAAATCTTGCTACAAATTCCCTCATGTGTTCATTGTGTTCCATCTTTGAATTTGAAAGTTGAACGAACAATAAATGACTGTCTTCAATGGGCTTGAATCTCGCCAAAAACTTCTTGCTCATAATCACCCAACTTGTAATAATTCTTGGCTCCAAGTGATTGAACCAGCTGGCAACATTCCCCACAAGAGTCTCCATAAAGAGATGCACTACGATGTCCTACATGTAAGATGACATAAGCCGTTGTGAACGCAAAAAAATGTTCATTTGGGTGTTGACTCCCATCGCCATGAAATCTGGGAAAGTGCTTCCTTGAACCTTTAGGTAACTCATGATTTACCTAAAAAGCCAAAGGTCCAATTTTATTACCCCAAGGTAATGGGGGTGGACGTCACTACTTTCTATTAGCATTGCTAGCATTATTGTTGTTATCATCCATTGCTTTTGTATGGATCATGCAATAGGATTCCAGATGGTCATTCTTGTGTCATAAAGCATTTAGCTTTTCTTGAAGTTTTATGCCTTGTGCCCCATGTTGGATGCTAGAAAACTCTTGGAATTACAATTCACACCTCTGGAGTGCGTATTGGAAATGGACAACTATGCACAATATTAACTGCTCTTCAAATTAGGAAGGGAAGCTCCCTCTTTTGCTGTTATGTGTAAAAAGTAAAGTAATCTAAGTTCCTATCTTTTTTACTCAGCTAGTAGAGGCACAAGGTTATAAAGTCGTTTGCATTGTAGTTGAGGTTTTTTTGGCTTCATAGATCTCAACTACAACTAGGCTAAAACTTAATATCTATCCTATCTCCTTAAGAAAAACAGAGCATGAGGAATTAGAAGCAATTGGGAATGGTTGACGATAAACTTATATCTCAGGATTTCCAAAGAGCCAAGGTGTTCTATCCAAGGAATAGGTTGAAATAAAGGTTATTGGAAACAACATCAAATGGAAAGTTGATCTCAAAATTCCCAAGGAGGCTCATTGCTCTATCTGAGGTGTAGACTGAAATTAAGATTACTAAAAACAACATTAAACGATAATCCTAATCTCTAAATTCCCTTAGAGGCTCATTGCTCTAAATTCCCATTTTGGAGTTGGAAGTGTTAGTTGTGGCATCAACCCTAATTTGAAGAGTCAATGTGAATGATTGCCTTGTTAACTGAAAGTTCTCCTCTAATTTTAGGACACCACATGCAAGAGGAAGTATGCAAAAATTGTAACTGAGAATCAACTGGCCCCACTTTGACTTTTGGCGTCCAAGCTTTAGGGAGTTAGAATTTTTTTAAAGATTTTCAACTTCTACTGTGATGAACTACCTCTATTTGATCCTAAATTATAGTCACTCAGTTGATCCTGAAGCTTGGCTGACAGATTCATCGCAAAGCTAAATCAAGTCCAAAAAGATGTTCTTCAGAACTGCAAACCCTAAAAATTGAATCTGTTGGCTTGAAATCTTGGGCGCCTTTTTCCAAAAGGGTGATTTTTCAAACTCACTTTGGTATTGCAACATCTGAAATTTGATTTATGAGGCTCAAATTCCTAGGTGCCCCTGGCCTGCAAGGGCGCTTTTATGTCTGTAAGATACATTTTTCTTTTTGTAACCTTTGACGAAATGCTCTAGTTTGACCCTCATTACCGAGAGTTTGACTGCTCTGATGTTCATGCTGACGATCTTATTGCGAAGATTGATCAACTTTGAAGAGATGATCCTGGGAGTCACAAAGTCTGAAAGATGCATTTGAGGCCCTAAAAAGTTGTGCGCCTTTTCCAAGAAGGGTGCATCTTTTTCAACATAGTCAAATTTTCACGTTTTTCAATTTTCCTTTGCCTTTGGCGTTTTACGCTAGATCTTCATTCACAAGCATTCAACAAGTCCCAAGAGATGGCTGCTAGATTCATCGCGTAGTTGGAAGGATTATGAGCAAATCTCTTAGAGAAGACAACTGTTGAAAAGCTCATCTAATTGACCAAAAGTCTAGGAACCCCTGGCTTGCAGGGGTACATTTGACCTTTTGACTTTCATTTCATCCTCCATTTTACGTGCTCACTGGATCAACCGTTATTGTCATTTGATATGTTTCATGGATTGGCGAATGGATTCATTGTGAAGTTGGACTGAAGCTGGGAAGATCATCTGGAGATAAAAAATCCAAGAATTGACATCAATTTCCATGTTTTGACTATCATTTTGATGACTGTTGACCTTTAGCATCTTCCATCTCTGCCTTCATTTGCTGGTGTTTGACAAATTTGTTGGATTTACATAATGATTCGCTGAAAAGCTAGCAAAATTTTGGAGAAGATGACTGGTTTTGTAAGTGTTAACCATTGCATTTGGCCTCTCAAATTCAAGGGTTCCCCTGGCCAGCAGGGGCACTTTTGGCTCCAAAATTGATCAATTTTATGATGATTTTCATCTCTTTCATGCTTTGCGATCATCGTGTTGCTTGATTGAGTTGACTATGTTGAAGCATTACTGCTGCTGACACAAGTACGCTCATTGTTGTGATTGCATTCACCATTTTACATGCACAAACACTACAAAGTTGACTAGGGCATTGATTACAAATGCATCTCCCTTGTAGTTAGGCATACTGTTTCTAGACTTAGAATATTTTTTACATTTTTTACCTTTTGAAAATCCCCTCCATTGCAAAGCATCTTTTCAAGCATATTTCACCATAGAATCTTCACCGAAGTGTTTGAGGCTTAGATTTTGATACCTAGTATTTGGCCATTTGCCATTGTTGACCTCAGCGGTCCTAACTTTTCTCCTAAAAAAGTGAAGTAGACCCACCAGAGCAAAACTATTTTTTTCTTGATTCTGACTTGACCAGTGTGATCATGAAGTGAAATAAGCCAATCAAAATTATTTTTAGTTAATTTTGGAAAGATCCTATTTTTTAGAGTTTTTCCTAAAAATAAGGGCCCAAAACCCTAATTTTCAAAATTTTCAAAATTTTCCAGTATCCTTTGGATAGTAAACCCACAAAAAGCCCATGCTTGGTTTGACCTAAAACTAACTTTTGATGACAATTTTATAAGATTTAGACCATTTTAATTAAAATGTCTTATTGAAGCAAAAATTTAATTTTGAGTACAACACTCTCGAAAGTTTTCGGCAAACCCTAAACCATGACCCATTTTCCCTTGGGTGAATGAGTCCTAGGTTAGCCTCAATAGAGCACTTTTGGTTGACAGGTACACATCATCTTTCCTCTATTTGATCTGTAATTTGATTTTTGGTTCCATTAGTTTTGAGTTTAATCTTCAAGATCCAAGTTGTAGATTGCATGTTGGAGTTAGTTTTCTATTTTTAATCTTTCTCCCCAAAGTGTTGTTTAATTAGGACCCCTATCCTTGCAAAAAAAGGAAATTAGTAGATTCACACTTTGACTTGATTCACCTCAAGGTTGTCAGTCATTTCATTGTGTGGATCTCATTTCCTAATGAAATAAGGGAAAATAGGTCTATCTATTATCATTTTGGTGAACCCCCTTTGTTTTCAATCAACCTAAACCTATTTTTCATTGTCTCATTTTATTCCCAAGTTCATCATACAAAATTACCATGTAATATTCATTCATCAAATGTAAAAAATGCAAAGAGGGAACACATAACCACAAATAAACAAACACACACACACACACACATTTATGGGTTTATCCACAATACAATAAGCCCCAAAATCAACATTAATTTGGGTTTGGGTTCACATGGGATTTCATATGACACATATCATACTCAATTTGAGTATTGAGTATGATATGGTTTGGAAACACATTAAGCGTAATGCAAGATCTCTGATATACCACCATTGGGGGAAATAACCTAGATCTACATATTTAGGTGGGGATATAACCTTATACTTACACACTTAATTTACTTGTCAAGAGGACCCACTCCCTATATATAATAGCCATAATAATGAAAAATCACCCAATGTGGTGTAAGGGATCACTCCAATAGTCACCCCTTGCAACTTTATTCATTATCAATGAAGTTGTAACTTCAATCAAATGGGAAATGGTCTCAAACTTATTATACCATATCTAGGATTTACAACTATGGTACACATTCTATGCTAGGTTATCCATCTAAAAAAATATAAGAATTTATTAAACCATAGATAAAAATTGAACTTCTAAATAACATAGAGAAATAGTCATCCATACATATCATTAGTAATATGTAGATCCATAGTAGCTACCACTTATTGCAAATTGAACATGCCTCGCCCAAAGCTCCCTTTTGCCTCAAGCAAAGAGAATGTAAGACAACTATTATTATTGCTATTACTTATGGATTTCACTACCAACCAAATCTTTTTGTTAAGGTTTTATCACATTCCTACTAGATTTGATGTCATCCTACAAGAATATATCCAAGTTGCTTTGGCCGATTGGTTAAGGTGTGAGCCTACTATGTACATGGGGTTTCCCTACAAGGTTTCAAATCTCCCAAGCGACATTATAATTGATTCGATTCTTAGATAATATTTTTGAAGTTCAAATTTGAATGGATAACTATCCCTAAGGGATACATCACAAAAGTGTATACCTACAATACTAAATCTATGTTTTATGCCACTTTTTCCACATGTTCTTAATGCATTATTGCTATACTTGATTTACCCTTTTTGGTGTGTAAACTACGTCCTACGTGGCATTTTCCATTTGCATCTATAACCTTAGTAATCTTAAGGTTACTATTGGAATATCTATGCCTTTAGTTGTTGTTGCTAATGAGGTTCTCATAGTATTTTAGTTGTCAATTTTCACATGTGCTTGCATTCTCTTTTCATTAGTTATCCTCTCTCACTCATTTTAGGGAGGGTGGATCTTAGTGTGTGAATTATTATTTCAAAGATCTATGACAATCAAAAATTTATTTATGTTGTAAATGGTTGGCCGTTTGCAATATACCCCATATCATTAGATCATGTCTATAACACTCAAGTTGACCATGATAAATATCTATGAATCATGCCAAACCAAATAAGACCATGTAAACCTTCATTTATGGATATTGAAAAGTCCAAGTAATTATCCTTAAAATATGAAAAATCAACAAACTCAACTGGACAATCTCATAAGTGCACCACATATCATATTCATTCATGTAGATTTATGAATATCTAGCAATAAGAATCACATTCAAATCTTAATCACCAAATCAACAAATGAATGAGAAAGGGTAAGTCGACCAAGAAAAGGGCTTGAGCTTAGCTATCTTGGTTGAGTGGGTCGCACACAGAAGGCATTATTCTTGAAGATGTTCATATCTCTTTTATTGAGAAGAAAAAATAAAAAAACATTTGGATGATCGAGAAAAAGGTAAAGGAAAGGGAAAAGTGGAGGAAAAGACTAATATGCAAGTTGTTTATAGCAGTAAAAGCCCCAATCTTTCCCCTAGAAATGTTAAAGGAAGCCATATTTTCTCTCCTCAAGATTTGTCTAAGGATTTTCCCTAGCTTATTACAAACAAAGAGGAAATATACAATATGTTGGGGTTAGCCAGAGATGGGGTGGTGGGTCAATTTAGAATCACCAAATGGTTTTTTCTTGAGATAAATTATATAAAAAATAAGCTAAGATCTATGCAAAATAAAATAGATGCTAATAGGGGTGCGAAGGATTCTTCGAATGAGAATAATGAGGAAAAAGAAACTCATTTGGTGTTGGAGGCAATTATGGTTGAAGTTAGTTTGATGAAAGAAGAACTTGAGAACCGGGTCAAGGACTTGGAAGACAAGATGCTACAACTGAATCAAAACCTGGAACAAATCATTAAAATTAGCTAGTGCACCATTCAAAATAATGTTGAAGGCATTCACAACCTCATTGAAAAGCTAAAAGAACTCAAGGAAGACCAAGTTATTGAAGCTTCCATTGTTGCTAAAAAGACTGAGAAGGAGCACAAAGCTAAGGGAAAAGAAAGTAATATCAAGCAGAAGGGGCCAAACACTCACACTAGGGGGAATAAGAAATATTTCTAAGAGGAGAAGAATGATTTGCTTAGTCTGGTAAGTCTCCATCAAAGCTTCTATCAATAGGAGTTGGAAGCTACTAATACTCTTAAGGAGTTACAATAGTTTTTTTTGTTGATTTCTTGCTATTTAGCGGTTTTTTCTTGGTAAGTTTGTTGTAGGTTTGTTGTTGGTTTCTTGGCTTTTGTTAAGACTTCTTTGGATATTTGGGTTTCAAGTCCCTATAACACCCATTTGGTTGCAGATGTTTATCTCTGAATTTTTTTATGCCTGCAATTTGTTTAAGGGTTTCAGGTCCCTTTAAAAACTTGTTTTACCTTAATAAAAAATAAATGGAATGATACACCTACAAAAATATTTATGCTTTCTTTTTTCATGGATAATATTTAATACTATAGGATTGAATAGTTAACGTTAATGATTTGATTTTTAATTATATTAATGTGATATTTATTATGATTAAATAGTTATCGATTAAATTTCTATTAGTTTAGTGTGCAATAGTTATTGATTATACACACCATAGTGTTGCAAGTTATCATTTTATTAAGATATTATTATTTGAAATAAACTTAGTGATCAATTTTTATTTAGTTGATTATCATTTTAACTAGTTATAAAGTGTTACCATTGAAAATGATCCCAATTGTCATTGTCATTTGCATTAAATTATTATCATTTAAATCTAATTAAAACAAGTTGTTATCATTCAAATTAGTCTTAGCAACCACTCTTATTTAATTGTTATCATTAAACCTAGCTATTGAGTGGTTGCCATTTGAAATAGTATTGGTTATTGTTTCTCGATAAGGTATTATCATTTGACAATATAGGGTATCATTTTTATTACATTAGACACCAATGTATTATTTGATACTAAAGTTCTTAGAATTCTTGACTAATTAGATATTCTTTTCAATGCATCTTTAGACGTTGGTTAACCCTCTAAAAATCTTGAAAAAATTACTTTGATGTTTTGAATCCCTTTGACAAGCATACACTTGTACTTTAGACAAGCACCAATGCACCATATAACAAACGTTGAACATGCACCTTTGATTTCCTTTGTATAGGTGTAGTTCATCACTAGGTACACAACAACATAATTTTGAAATTTGAAAAATCATTTTGGTGAGGTGCACACCTACATTCCTAAGCGCACCTCTACATTGTGATTTTTTAAATGTCTATTTTTTCCTTTATATAGTAGCACCCTTACCCTTAGACACACACCTATACATTGAACATCAACTTTTAAAGATAAACCTGTGCCCTTTATGACATGTGTCTTCTAGATAAAATTTATGCTTGACAATTGATGATAAATTTTGACAAAAGTACTCTATTTACTTATAAACGTATGCCTATCTCTAGATACCCCTGATAATAGATTTACAAACCAATCCTTCTTTTCTTTTATGAAGTGTGCTCTTATTCTTAAATATGCACTTATACACTAGAATATAATCATGACTTAATTTTTTTAATATAGATATGTCCATACTTTAGCCTCCTTTAAAGTATGAATTTGATTGTCTAATTGAGATGCACCTCTACATTTCCTCGTGCACTTTTGAACCATGACTACTTTGTACAAGCACACCCTTGATCTTTATCATGTGTGTGACTATTTTTTTTAAAAAAATTTCACAACCAATCAATGTAACATGCATTACTATTGAGCATGCACATACACATTAAATTTCATCTTTTTCCTAGTTCCTTAAGTTAGGAGTGTAACTTCTCATTACACTCTGATTAAAGTTTGAATATTACGATCTCCATTGTAAGGTGCAGTCCAACTCTTCCACGTGTGCCTATCTATTAACATGCAAACTTTTATAATTATTTGTCGTGAGCCATGCACTTATATATGGGAACATATTTTAGCTTTAAAATAATTTTTTTGGTATAGGTGTTCATCCTTATCCAATACTAATATTTTGGTATTTTCAATCTTCAACAAGGTGCTTTTCACTTCCATGTGTGACGTATATACTATTATGAAGCATGTGCCTCCACTTGAATTGTGTGTTTACACTCATGCCAATTCCCATCTTCCAAGAATGTTTTTCCAAATGACTTTTCCCTCTACTCATCTGTGCCTTAATGCATGGCCTATTTATTTATTTGGCATTCATAGTTAAAATAATATTCTTTGATTAAGTGCATGTTTGGAACTAGACAAACTCTTATGTATTGTACTTAAAAAACTATAAACCTCCTTTAAAATATACTCCCCAAGGCATGTACATGTGCATCTTTGTATTACTCCTTTGGAATCTTTCTTCTTTCTTCTTCTTCTTTCTCTTTTCTTTTTTTTTATCTTCCATCTTTATTTAAGTGGTATATCTTCAAATCTAGAAACATTTGTGAATCATGTTTTAAATTTTTCTTAAAATATATGTATATAGTCAAGTGCACCCTTGTCAGAGTATTTTTAAATAATTTTATTCTTTCAATTCAAAACATTTAATTCTATGATCTTGTAAAAACTAGAAAAAAGATAAAGGATGACAAGAAAATAAGATGAGCTCTTAAAAAAAATTGCACTTAAGATCATTTAGAGCAATGACTTTGACTTGAAACTTGATATAGTACAAACTTTTCATATGGAAAAAATATGAAAGTAAGATATACGAGAGACGAGTCATATTTATAAAGGATTTGTTATGATAAGTTATGGGAAGATATATTATCCTCATGTAAACTATGGCTGAAGAAATAGGCAATGAAAGCATGAGTTGGGTTCAACAAGTGTAAAGAAAATAAGATGAAGCAAACCATTATAAATCTCTAACACTTAAGCATAATCTAAACTCATAATTCGATATGATATCATCATCTAAATGTTCATAAATAAGAAGTAAACATGACTTCACTATAAAGTGTTAAGCTACTTTGTTTTGAATTTTTAAAAATGTTTGGTAGAATACCAATATTGTAAGATTCTAACTCTATGGTGAAATTGTCGTGTTTGAAAAAATGCATATAATGGACCATTACATATTCATGTTAGTAGAAGGTAACCTGACCTTTGAATGGCGATTCATATAATGAATTATGATTGGTTACTATTGCCATATATACACTTGTCTATCTCTTTTAACAATCAAATGTGCCCAAATTGTTGCTATATTGTTGTAGGTTGGAAAGGTTGCCAATGCCCTTATAAACTACTATAGTTTTTGACTTAGTAGCGATTTTAGACTTATATAGTCTATTGTAAACTAAACATAGAGGTAGCAAGTAATACAAGCGTAGCATAGGAGTTGTTTGCACATACATTGATAACCATCATTGAATTTATTTAAAAATATCATAAAATTGTTAGACTTGTTAATAAACCATTATTCTCATATTGAAAACATATTTAAATACTAAGATGGAGTGTATAATGGAGGTACCCATAAATGAATATTAATATTTTAAAATTCAATATACATCAAAAATTTCCCAACAAATCATACAACTGCTAAATATGCTCCAAATATTCTAACATAGGTTGTGATCCCTCTTCAAGATAATATGTAATCCCCAAGGAAGGTACGACTGGGTAATAGTCACCAAAGGCTCAAAAAATATGAGTTGATTCCTCTTCCATGCACATGCCCCCTTCTTGACCTTGTATGATCTAAACTACAATATAGGGCCAACAAGTAATATTTAAATATTCAATTAGAAAGTTGGATGGCTAGCATGAATAAAACCTAGGGTAGATAATGAAAATAACGTAGAAGTCCTTCACCCCTATTCTCAATAATATTTGCAAGCAAATACCCTTTCCTTCAAGTCTTCTTTCACTATTCAAGTTGGAACAATAAACTCAAATCTAGAAATATTTATCAACTGTGAAATACAAAATCTCCACAAAATCTCAAAACATTTGGCACACCTATGAATCCTGTATTAATATACTTGATCAACTAGATGGGTTTTCATCCACAAAATTGATTGTCATAAGGGTTTTCGTTCTTTGATTAAAGAAGATGAACAAAATTCAATCTTTCACAAAAAGAGAATTTGATAATGAAAAATGAATGATCAACCTCTTGCCCAAGCCCTCCTTAAATAAATTTATTGCTTTTTTGAAAAAGTGTTGTTTTCTTTTCCATTTTTTTTTGAAAAAATATTTTTTCTTTTCCTCCAAATGACTTTCAAAATCACCCTTTTAATTCAATTTTAATTTTGGACCCAAAAATAAGTCACTTTTATGTCTCCATATATAACCTTTTTAAAATAATTAAATATAAGTTATCTTCTAATTTTCTACTTTACGAAAATATTAAAATAGCCCAAAAATAAATTCTAGCCACACCACCAATACCTTAAGTACATAAGATATTTATCTTTATGAAAACTAACATTCTCCCAAGACGACATACTTCTCCAAGAGGTGTGGAGTGCTCCCAAAATGTCAAATTTGCACATGAACATATCATTGTACTCATATTGGCTCCATGAACTCTATGTCATTTTTAAAATACCTCTCTAATAAAGTTGACATTCTCCAAGAAAGTTGGGTTTTTCCAAGGATGTTGGAATTAACCAAAAAAGGGACATTACATTCACATGTAAAGAGGTGTCTGTAGAACCATCACAATTATCATATGCAAGTTCTTCAGTAAGGCTCATAATCTCATCATAAAATGGATAAAGGTGTATAACCATATCACAATCATCTAGATGAATAACTAAAGATGTATAATTATGTGGTATGACATCATTGCAAGATGTATGGATTAAAAAACATGAGATGTATAATATTGACCATCATGTATGAGAGGGGATATGTGATCTAAAATCACGAATCTATAGATGTAAGATTATCATGTAACACAATAATACTATGGAAAGGAGAATGAAGTAAAAATACATCATGTATGCCCATCCTACAAGGTGCGTCTCAAAGAAAAACCTCACTAATCATGTGCTCATCACTATCATAATCTAAAAGATCATCATTAGAATCATGGATAAATAACATGTGTATTTAATAGGCATGGATGAACACTAATCAAGTCCATGAAGGAAAATATGAGATATGTAAAAACAAAACCTCCACAATACACATATCCCTATCCCTAGTAAAATTTGTCATGAGAATGCCAAGGATAGAAGGATGTTAGGTAATGAAGATTATAACCTATCAAAATATGAAATGTATGTACAAATATTAAGCATGAAGTAAGACCTGAATGAAGCAATTTGATAAGCACATCCATGAGTGCAAGGGTGAGTGAAAAGATGAATGCCACTATGCAATATCTGAACCTTGATCATAGCATAACAAACATAAATAAATCCAAACTCTATAAAATCTAAAATGAACAATAATATCAATTTTATACCATATCTAAAATACCCTAAAATTAGGGAAGGTATAGCCCTAAGGTCAAACCCTAGGGGATGCAAGCATGGATGGGCTCACCAAAATGTAAAAGAAAATATACTTTTCTTAAGTCTAATATACATTGATTGAATAATGCACACACAATATTAAGCATACATCAATCTAGATTTATTTAGTTGACATTTGGGTATAATAAAGTGAGTAAATCAAAATGTTGAATGAGGAAAATAAATAAGAGGGATAATGCACTTAGCTCGTGGAAGGATGATGAAGAATAAAACTTGATGCAATACTGAAATCAATTATCTTGGTATTGGAAATAGATACTCTTTATCTATACTTCATCTCAAGATCATATAAAATGTAAACTCGTGTAAATTTTTTTTGGCACGAGATCAATCCCATCCATTATATAAATGATTTGTCAAATGGAAGTGATTTGCAACCAACATGAATGAACTTGCATACTATGGACTTTTACAATCAAACTTATTGTGATCTTTGCTCTCCATGATTGTCAAGGACTAGCAATATTTAATAAAACTCAAGGAAATTACTATATCACAAAGGTCATGTTCTCCTAGGCCAACCCCCTTTATTAGACCAACTTTATGGTCATGTAGATGACTAAAGACAACACTATTTAGTCATGCAGGTGTTTTATATGATTTAATGTCAAATGAAGTTCCTTTTAGTGCTTAACATCAAAACATCTCTATAATGATATACGAATGATAATCAACTAATGCTTATATATTCTTCTGTATACTTGATTGTAAATGAATGCACATTGAATGTCTTTATATAAATTAATAAAAACAACATATCAAAAAATAAATCAAACTTTTTATAAAAATATATAATTTATATATAAATAATTATATTAAATCATTTCATCCCATAAAAATCTAAAATTAAATAAAAATTAACATACATATAAATTTCACCAACAGAACTACCTACACTAACAAATATAAAGTATACAAGAGAAACTACATTAATTTCACATGTGATTTGGGAATAAAACCATTCCTTGGAAAAATGGAAGATATCTTCCCAGATGATAAGATGCCTACTTTTTTAATCCCGAGTTTTTTTCACATGTGATGCGTGGGAAAACCCCTGTCGCAAACAAAGTCAAGATGCCTTCGCAAATCGTCCACTCTTTCACCCCATAGTTAAGGAAAAATGTTAACCTTGTTTCATCTTTCAGTCTGATCGTGGACGTCATTAAAATCTCCCATTCAAATTAACGTGATTCCGAAGTAACATGTTCAAAGAGATTGACTTGAAAAGTAAGCAGGTAAACCAATCTTCAAGCAACACTAAAAAAGTGGCATCTTCCGGCATTACTGATAATCAATCAAGTGTCGCTGAACTTTACAGTAAAGGCTTTTGTCTTTCTTCCATGAAGCTGAGCTGTGCTACACAGCTTATCACACACAACTCATTTCCTTGGAACTTCCATTTTCTTGTGATGTTCATCAAATTATGACATGGATTCAAATTGTTTTGTCCGGATCCACTTTTCCGAATACCCACTTAGGAAGTATTAGGAATACGAATGCCTGCCGTGGTTCCTGCATTGGTTTACAGTGTATTCTCTCATGGGAATCATAGTTTTCAATGAAATTTCACCCAACTCTTCTTATCCACTCGCCTAATATTGTAAATTGAACGTTATATTTGTGATTTCTCATGCGTTTACACCGACTTGGTAGTGTTTTGTACCCAGATTTAAACTAAGATATGCCAGTGTGCATGCCTGGCCCTGCAATTTCAAAATTGAAGAGGAAGATCGAGTTCATAGGCAGAACCTTATTGTCTATTCTTCTTAAGGTCTTTGACTATTTGAAGGAAAAAGATTCTTCTATTTCTTCAGCTATGGAGCCTCAGGTGGATCCTAAGAAGCCCGCTGTACCCATCTCATATCCTTTGAAAACTCTGGAGGAGTTGGAAAATAAATCATACTTTGAGTCCTTTCATTTCCCTTTCAACAAATGTTCTGTGCCTTTGCCTCCTTCCAAGGCTTCAAAGCCACTGGAAAATAGGCCCAGGATGCTTGTATGCCATGACATGATGGGTGGATATGTGGATGATAAGTGGGTACAGGGATACAACAACAGCGACGCCTATGCAATATGGCATTGGCATTTGATTGACATTTTCGTCTACTTTTCACACAATCTGGTCACATTGCCACCACCTTGCTGGACCAATACTGCCCATAGGCATGGAGTGCAGGTACTTTAAATCTTAATCTGCTTTATCTGCCTTTTTGTTCCTGGATATTTACTATATTGTACTGGTCCAAAATAAGAATTTGCTTGCATTCGCACAACATGGCAGACAAAGAACCAGTATGTTAATTTCATACTATTCCTGGTATATTATGATTGTAATTTTAAATAATATGTAGAGTTAGGCAAGTGCAATTCTGTGTATGTGTACTTTACTGTTCTTGTGGATATATAAAATTTGCAATATATAGTCGGGATGATGTACGAACTATTCCTTTTTCTAGAAGTGCTGTTTAGCATTGTAAGTGCTTTATTTTTTGATCATTTGTAAGGAGGTCAGATGGTAGATGGTCACAGTGATCTGGGGAGTAAACCCAATCAACAGTCACCTAAGCCCTGTGAACAGTAAAATCCCAGCCTAAAACTGATTACGGTATCGACAAAGGATTCAACATTCATTTAAACTGCATCCCTGCCTATGAAGTTAGCGAACATTCAATCAGAATGTCACTTTTAGTGACATTGGGACAAAGGATGCGAATCTGATGCAAGATGCATCCTTATTGGTCTGAAAATGGATCTGATTTTGGGCTCTTTGGAATGTTTTGGGACAAAGCACAACTTCGTATGTACTGAAAAATGTTTAGGGTGGTATCGGTCATCCATGTGCAGGTTTTGGTGTGTGAAAATCTTCAAAAGAGTATGAAAGTGGAAGATGTATGTAAAGACTGTTTTCACTGAAGGCAAATAAAATGACAATGGTGATCTGCTGATCACAAAACAAATTGCCTTAATGAAATGAGAGGCAGGGCATCTATTAAATAGAGATTCAAAAGAGAGGTGACATTATGGCACACTTCCATATTCACCAATAACTCACATTATTTATAACACACAACAACATTATTTATAACAGACAGTAAAGTCAACAAAGGCTGCTCCAATGGGCATTATTGCTGTCATTCTCCCCCATAATGACCATTGGGAAGAACATGAAGTAGATCTCCGAGTTTCTGGAACCTTTCACGAGCTAGAGACTTTGTGAAAATATCCGCTATCTGATCTTCTGTACTACAGTACTCAATCTCAATAAATCCCTTTTGAACCAATTCTCTGATATAGTGGTGCTGAATCTCAATATGTTTGGTTCTGCTATGAAATACTGGATTCTTTGTCATCTGTATAGCACTCTTGTTGTCACAATACAACAATGTAGGTCCATTATGTATTTGGTGTAAATCCTCTAGTAGTCTTCTCAACCACACAGTTTGGCAAGCTGCTGATGTTGCAGCTTTATACTCGGCCTTTGTTGTAGAAAGTGAGATAGTTGGTTGTTTTTTGGACTTCTAAGAGAATACTGCTGAACCAAGACTATAAGCATAACCAGAAGTAGACTTTCGGTCATCTGTGTAGCCTGCCCAATCTGAATCTGTGTAGCCAACCAACTAGCTATTTTGTGAATGCTGAAATTTGAGACCATAACTCAATGTCCCTTTGACATATCTAAGAATCCTCCTAGCTGCACTCCAATGTGTTTGCTTAGGCTTTGACATGAACCTAGATACCAAGTTCACTACATATGTGATATTTGGTCGAGTAGTAGTTAAGTAGATCAAACTTCCAATCAACTGTCTATATAAAGTGGGGTCCACTAGATCTGTGTAATGTCCCCTTTTTCCTAGGCAGTGGTTAGTCCATCACTTGGTCCCCGTGGACTAACAAGGTGGTTAGGGGGCCCTTTGAGGGCATTGCAGACTTGTTCAGTCCGACCTTTTTGAGCTCAGTTAGTGTTTTTCCCAGCCCAGTGTTTACTAAGGAGTTCACAAAAGCTATTCAGTCATTTTAACTATACTTACTATATTTAGTAAGTCACATGGACATTTTGTCTATACTTACTATTTATAGTAAATCACTGATATGGTCAGTTGGTAGAGTTACTATTTTGGGGATGATGGCATATTTATATCCTAGAGACATTTTGGTATTCAACAGTCCTATGTATTTAATTTTAATAACGTTAATTATAAAGTAAATTTAAATCAACTTTATACGTTTTTAAATATATATTAAATGACTTTATTAAAAGTGGGATATAAATGTTTTTAAAGTGCACTTTATAATATAAAGTTAAGTGCAAATTAAAAAGGGAGTTATAAGGTGGGAAAAAAGTAAATTAAATGAAATATAACTCAAATGCAAATTAGAGTGTGGGAGTTAAAAAAGCCGTTTGGAGCTCATTTGCACATTATTCATTGTTGAGGAGATTATTTTGATAAGGGTTTTTGCAGAGGACTGGAGAGTCTTGAAACACTTAGCTTTTTGAGGACAAAATCCCTCAGGCAGCTCAGTGCAGGAGTGTAAGATCTCCCAAGCCAACTTGTAGACACTTCATTCAGAGGTTGTGCTTGTGCTTCACCGATTTACATGAGAGATTTAATATTCAAGGTTCGAAGGAATCAACAAAGAATTGGAAGATATATTTGTTAGTGTTTTATAACTTTGGGAGCTATTTTTCCCTTGTTTAAGGCAGGTCGGCCTTCCTATTACAAATTATATTTTATATTTTATATTTATCAAAGAGGCCGACCTAGATGAAGAGTCGCCTAGTTTGGTATATATACAAGATGATGATCATTCATTCAATCATCAATTCATTCTCATTTTCATTCACATTTTCTCAAGGAGTTTGCACTTAACAGCAGATCGCCATCTTTAGAAGCAGATCAAATTTCAAGAAGATTTATATTCACTTGTATCAAGAACAGATTTTCATCATTTATTGTATCAAGTTCGCCCTTGAGAAGGGTCTGATTTGTAAAGCAGATTTCTGCTTTTATTCGTCCTATATATAAGAGATATATTTTGCTGGGTTTTTCTCCCTCAAGAAGGAGGGTTTTCCCAGGGTAAACTGCTGTGTTCATTTGTCTTATGTGTTGCATTATTTATTGCTTACATTTCTGATCTAAAACTAACATGGTATTAGAGTGGGTCTAAGAAAATATCTGATCAGATTTGCTTAAGCAGTCAAGTCAACTTTTCATCTAGGGCAGATCTTGAAGTATTGCAAATCTGAGGTTGCAAATTATTACAGACCTAAGGGTAGATCTTTGAAGGTGAGTTTGTGTGGAAAGAGAAGATGGTGAGCGGTGTCAAGGTAGAAGATAGGCTTGATGGAGCTTCAAACTTCAACTCTTGGAAACCCAGGGTACTCATTGCATTAGAGGAGAATGATCTTCTTGATTTCGTAGAAAGTGATATGCCCGAGCCTTCCGATGATACTGAGAAAATCTAGTGGAAGAAAAATGGCACGAAGGCTAGAAAGATCATATAGACTCTGTGATGAATCACCTAGTACCGATCATCTCCAAGTTGAAGATAGCTAAAGAAATGTTTGATACTCTAAAAGGATTGTATGAGATCAACAACACCAGCAGAGCCCTTGCTTTGAGACAACTTCACCATGTAAAAATGGCTAAAGATGATTCAGTCATCTCATTCTTTATAAAGATTGCTGATTTGAGAGATCAGTTGAGCGCTATTGGGGATATAATTGCAGACAAAGATCTTGCTATGCTGGCACTAAATGGTCTTTCTCAATCTTGGGAACCCTTTATTCAGAGCATTAGTGGGAGATCCAAGTTGCCCAAGTTTGATCATCTTCAAGCTGATTGTATTCAAGAAGAGTCCAGGTTGGCAACAAGAGGAATTGGGCGAAACTATCATGATGTAGAAAATCAAGTTCTTGCTACACATACTTCTAGAGAAAGAGGCAAAGGAAGAAAGAGGAATAGAGAAAGAGAATCAGATTCTGCCCCAGAACCAAAGAAGAAGAATCTCTCACATTCAATGTTTCAGGTGTGACAAGTACGGTCACTTTGCTCAAGATTGCAAATTAAGGTCTACACAACATGTTTCTTCTGTGGAAATTGACATAGGGACAACTCAGAAGGAGCCAAGCTCTAAAGTCAATTCAGAAGGTTTCTTATTCTAAAGTCAATCAAGAGGAGGAATTAACATTCAGAGGGAGTCTGACAAACCAACAGAGGCAACCTTGGACGAGGAGGTCAGGAGGTTGATGCCGTACTTGGAGCTTCAGAGGGAGTCACATCATCATGAAGACTTGTTGTAATGTATATTTCTTTGAGACAGAGAAATATGAGGTGAAAGCCCTTGTAGTGTATATTTCTCTGAGACGGAGAAATATGAGGTGAAAGCCCTTGTAGCATATATTTCTCTGAGACGGAGAAATATGAGGTGAAAGCCCTTGTAGCGTATACTTCTCTGAAAGGGAGAAATATGAGGTGGAAGCCCTTGTAGTGTATATCTCTTTGAGACGGAGAAATATGAGGTGAAAGCCCTTGTAGTGTATATTTCTCTGAGACGGAGAAATATGAGGTGCGAGCCCTTGTTCATCTCTGAGACTGAGATGAGACGTCATGTTGAGAGACTCCATGACGACATCACGTTGAGAGACTCCGTGATGGACTCTTGTACTTCTCTGAGATTGAGATGTGGGTGTAGCCATTATGAGCGTCATGTTGAGAGACTCCATGACGACGTGATGGACTCTTGTAATTCTCTGAGACTGAGATGTGGGTGTAGCCATTATGAGCGTCATGTTGAGAGACTCCATGACGAGGATAGCTAAGAGGAAGTGTTAGTGTTTTATAGCTTCGGGAGCTATTTTTCCCTTGTTTAAGGCAGGTCAGCCTTCCTGTTACAATTTACATTTTATATTTTTTATTTATCAAAGAGGCCGACCTAGATGAAGAGGCACCTAGTTTGGTATATATACAAGATGATGATCATTCATTCAATCATCAATTCATTCTCATTTTCATTCGCATTTTCTCAAGAAGGAGCTCGCACTTAGCAGCAGATCACCATCTTTAGAAGCAGATCAGATTTCAAGAAGATTTATATTCAGTTGTATCAAGAAGAGATTTTCATCATTTATTGTATCAAGTTCGCCCTTGAGAAGGGTCTGATTTGTAAAGAAGATTTTTGCTCTTATTCGTCCTATATATAAGAGATATATTTTGTTGGGTTTTTCTCCCTTGAGAAGGAGGGTTTTCCCAGGGTAAACTGCTGTGTTCATTTGTCGTATGTGTTGCATTATTTATTACTTACATTTCTAATCTAAAACTAACAATATTGATTGAATTGGGAGGATTTACTTGCTGATGTATAAGTCAATCCTTGCTGATCTAGACGTGGGATTTGGAGATTTTTTAATATTGCAAATATTGGGATTGTAGGGTTTCCTATAGCTTGCCGCCATCTTATTACATATTCAAGGGTTTGCATTGCTGATTGATACAACATATTCATGGTTGCTTAAACTCTGCAAATAAAGATGAATTGTTTCTAGTATAGATAAGATCATCAACATAGAGAACTTATATAAAAACATCCTTAGTTGAGCTCCTACTATAAAGATTTGGATCTGACTGACTTCTTAGAAAACCTTTTTGTTGTAGATATGAATCTATCCTTGAATACCATGCTCTTGGTGCCTGCTTAAGACCATACCAGGCCTTCTTTAATCTATAAACATAATGTTCTTTAGATGATATTTCAAAACCTTTAGGTTGTGAAACATACACTTCCTCATCAATATATCCATTCAAAAATGCACTCTTTACATCCATTTGATAAACTGTCCAACTCTGTTGAGCTGCCAAAGCCAAAAACCAATTTGATAGTATCCATTCGTGCCATAGGTGCAAATGTTTCAGTATAATCAATACCTTTTTGTTGAGTGTACCCTTTGGCTACTGATCTAGCCTTATGCTTATCAATGCTTCCATCAGATTTATACTTAGTTTTGTACACCCACCTTGTACCAATAATTTCCTTACCAGGAGGTAGTTGAACTAAATCCCATGTGTCATTCCTTTCAATTGTTTCTTTTTCACTATTCATTGCTTCAATCCACTCTTCTTTTTCTTTAGCTTGTTCAAATGTTTGTGGCTCATTATTTTCCATAATTTGAGTCATCAATGCATAATTCACTTTTGCTTGTGACCTTCTTATCATTTTCTCAAAATTTGAATCTAACATAAGAGTTGATGGATGATTCTTTTCTGTCCTTTGATATTTTTGATATTGTCTTATTCTTGCATTAGATGATTCAGGTTCATTGTCTTCTTCTGTGTAATGTCCCTTATTGGAATTATATTATTTTTACTCTAAATTATCAATTTCCAAGCAAATAGTGGATTTAGAGAGTACTTTGGCTCGATTTAATCCCTATAGACAAGTTAGAAATCAATTACAGCAATCACTTAACAAATAGTATATCATGCTTTAACATTAATAATTCTAATGTAAATTCGTTAATCTGATTGTTACTCCACCTTGAGGATTGTCAATCATGGGGGATCATGGAAGAGGGGGGAGTTTTAAGGGGTGTCTTAGCCTCCTTGACCTCATGTGGCGCATGCCATTCATATGAGGTGACCCCATGTGGCACATGCCATTCATATGGGGTGGCCCATTTAATGAGGATTCTAATACCCTCATTGTTCCATCCCCTTCCATTTCCTCATGATTGGCCCCCTTATAAACTAATTAAATTCGTATTTGCAATTTGGCTGATCTGTCCTTCCTTTATTCCCCAATCAATTGATTTGTTCTCAATATTTAGAGAATATTGCTTAAAGAGAAACATACCAATTAGTTTCAATTGAATAATGATTAATAAGGATAATAATTGCTGCAAGCATCATTATTACATAATTGTATGATATCTATATCTATATATATATTTCTAATTGATTTCATCTTCCAATGAACATATATAACTTATACACTTATATATTTATATATCTACTTGTATTTAATTATATTAAACTTACTCCCCTTATTGCTGATTGATCGTTTATTTTCATATATCTTTCATTGATCCATCTCCTTCTTCATATATGCACCTTCCTCCCAGATCTGACTATATTATATTAAGGTATCTGCTGTTATCTTCCTTCAGAAATTCTGTTGTGTTTTAATGATGAGTCTTTTAATCTTCCCTATAAGATCTGCTCTCTTTCCTTATTTTTATTCCCAATCGATACCCTTATTGTTATTTTCCTTAATCACTAGTTGATGCCCCTCTTGTTTGGGACTCTCTGCCCTTATATATGACTCGATCTGCCCAAGAGACGGGCCATTTGCTTGTCAAAGGGCATGGCTCTTCCTTTGATCGCACCTCTTGGTTTATTCATTTTCTTTAAAAACAAAACACAGCTCTTAACAAATCGCACCCTTTGGTTTTCCTCATGCTAATCACTGCTTTGTCTTTGAATAAGACAAAGTAAATTTTGTCTTTTATGGATCACAATATAAATTGCTGTTTTAAAGATATTCTTTATCACTTTCTTTCGAACAAGTCGCACCCTTAATTAGTCGGCCTTTATCACATTAATTACTATTTCTTTAAGAAATCGGCCTGATCAAACATAAAGAGCCTCGCCTGTATTAAACAATTTGCTGACTTGTCAATATAATTGCTGATGTATTATGTTGATGTGATAATCTTTAGATAAGGAGATTGCTGCTGTTAAGGATGATTAGTATGCCTTCATAGGAATCAATACTTTTAGATTCTCATTAGGGATCGATGCCTTTAGGATTCCTTTATTTGCTATTAATATATTTTATTTAAATACTTCATGTTTGATATATTTTTATTAATATTATTTTATATTGTTTTTCTTTATCTTTATTATTATGGTATTTATAATTCCTAATATTAAATATTCTATTTCATACTATGATATTTGTATTATAATCATAATGTTATTTATGATAATTATAATATTTAAATTGCAATTACTCATTTATATTTTAATATTCATTTGACTTTGTTATTTGTATTTTAATATTTCATATTTCGTGTTACAATTTCGGGGGACATGACATTCTGCCTCCTCTTCAGCTTCATCAATCACTATCTCTTTTCCCTTAGTTTCATTTTCTTTGGTATATTTCGCTGCTTCATTAAATACCACATCTCTCCTTATTACAAGCTTTTTCCCAACTGGATCATATAATCTATATGCTTTATTTTCAAATCCATAATTAATAAAAATGCATTTTAGGCCTTTATCATCTAACTTAGATCTTTTTTCTTTTGGTATGTGTGCATAAGCAACACAACCAAATACTCTCAAGTTATCAACACTTGGCTTTATCCCAGACCATGCTTGTTTAGGAGTCATTCCTTTAACTGCTTTTGTAGGACTTCTATTTAGAAGATACATTGTTGTGCATACTGCTTCTGCCCAATAACTTTTATCTAACTTCTTCTCTTTCATCATACTCCTTGCCATTTCAACAATTGTCCTATTCACCTTTCAGCAACTCCATTTTGTTGTGGAGTGTATGAAGTAGGGAACTCTCTTGATTCCATGATTTTTGCAAAAATCTAGAAACAAATTTGATTTGTACTCACCTTCATTGTCTGACCTTATCACTTTGATGTACTTACCACTTTGCTTTTCAACTAACTTCTTGAATTCTACAAATTTGTCAAAAAATTTTGATTTTGTAGCCAAACAATATACCCAAGTTTTCTTGAGTAATCATCAATGAAGGTTAGAAAATACTTAGATTTATTCAAAGAAGGTGTTTCCATAGGACCACACAAATCAGTATGGATTATCTCAAGATGTTGCTTAGCTCTACTAGATTTGCCAATTGGAAAGCTAACCCTATGTTGTTTGCCAACAATACATTCTTCACAAACCTGTTTTGTATTTTCAATGAAAGGTAGACCTTCAACCATTTTTAATCTCTTGAGTAAAATTAATCCACTGAGGTGACCATATCTTTGGTGCCAAATTTTACTTTCATTTGTTTCACTAGACCTCAATGCTTGGTTTCCATGAGTGAAATGAAGAGGAAACATACTATCACCTGTCATCTTTGCTCTTGCAACAACTATATTCCTTTTTAACTTGTCTCTTATTATGCACTCATTCTCATCAAAAGTCACTTGATAATTTTGTTCTAGCATTTGTCCAATGGACAACAAATTATTTTTTAGTGTTGGAACCAATAGTGTTTCATTGATATGTTTAACTTCACCATATTCTGTTGTCACTGCAATTGTACCTTTACCTTTGCTTCCATGAGATTGATTATCTCCTAATACCATTGTACTTTGATGTTTTTCATCCAAATTGACAAATAAATGCTCAATAGATGTCATATGTGAAGAACATCTAGAATCAATAAACCATACATTATTTTCACTAGCATTTGCACTAAAGCAAGAAATAAACAAATTTTGTTTATTTTCAACAATACTATGAGCATTTCTTTTTTCTGTTTCACCTTGTTTAATCCAACATTCTGATGCATAATGTCCAAACTTATTGCAATGAAAGCATTGGACATTCCTTTTATCATAGTCTCCCCCATTGTTTCTACCTCTTCCTCTTCTCGTTCCTCTAAAGTTGCTACTTCTTCCTCTAAAATTGTTACCTCTTCCTCTACAATTATTAGATTCACCTTTGTATTAAGAGAAGCTCTGTTTAATCCAACATTCTGATGCATAGTGTCCAAACTTATTGCAATGAAAGCATTGGACATTCCTTTTATCATAGTCTCCCCCATTGTTTCTACCTCTTCCTCTTCTCGTTCCTTTGAAGTTTCTACTTCTTCCTCTAAAATTATTACCTCTTCCTCTACAATTATTAGATTCACCTTTGTATTCAGAGAAGTTGTCAATCATTTGTCTTCTTTATTCTCTAACCCTGGTCTTCAGGACGGTGTTAGTGAGAGAGTCATTCTAGAATGTATCCCTTCCCTGGTGACTGCAGATATGAAAGATCAACTCAATGCCTCTATTTCTCTAGAGGAGTTTCAGGCCATGATTTTTCATATGAAAAAAGGTAAGGTTCCGCCCAGATGGTTTTCCAATTTTCCAATTGAGTTTTTTCAAGAATTTTGGGAAATAGTGAAAGCAGATCTTTTAGATGTGGTTAGGGAATCCCAAAATAATAAGCAAATGTTGAAGGCCATTAACACTACCTTTCTGGCTTTAATCCCCAAAAAAGGAGCACCATCCTTGGACCTGTTCCGTCCCATATCTTTGTGCAATGTGACTTATAAGATTATCACTAAGATTATTGCTGAAAGGCTGAAGAGATGCTTGACCATGCTTATTTCCCCAAAGCAAGGAAGTTTTGTGAAAGGTCGACAAATTTTAGACAACATTGTTATTGCGATGGAAGCCATCCATTCTATGTCTTCTTCTAAAATAAAGGCCATGTTCATTAAATTAGATATGTCAAAAGCTTATGACAAGGGTAGCTGGTCTTTCCTTTGTTGCATGCTACATGCCTTTGGATTTTGCACGGATTGGATTGATTGGGTTATGAGCTATGTTTGTATGCCTTCCTTTTCTGTGTTAATCAGTGGCATCCCTTTAGCAATCTTCTTTGCCTCCAAGGGTCTTCGACAAGGAGATCCTCTTTCTCCTTATTTATTTCTTCTGATGGCTGAAGGTTTAGATAGGTTGTTGAAGCAATTTTAAGGTCATGGTCTTCTTCAGGGTTTGTCTTGGGCAGCTAATATTGGCTCTCAAACTCATCTTCAATTTGTTGATGACATTGTTTTGTTGGGATCAACCAAGGTTGAAGAGGCATTGAACTTCAAAAAGGTGTTGGACATTTATCTCTTGGCATCAGGACAAAAAATCAATGAAGATAAATTAACATTTTCTTCTTCAACATGCCTTCGACCGTTCAACACAGAATTGCTGACATTCTTCACTTTCAAATAGAGGTCTTGTGTAATGTCCCTTGTAGAGTTACTTTAAATTTTTCCTTCAATCTTATAGATTAAGATATCAAAATATGCCCGAGAACCAATATTTTTAAGGGAGGGTGTAAATAGTTATAAACCTCTACTATGCACTTCAATTTACTTAAAGAACAACTCTAATTTACTGATTAATACTAGTCCTGATTATTGGACACTTACATATTTATGATGCCACGTTTTTTATATGAATTCTGAATAATGAAATCTGATTCGATTATTAGTTCAATAATGGAGAATTGACAAGAAAATATAAACATTGTTTCTGATTTATTACTTTAAAATTCATGCGTTTGAATGTGTAAGAGGCTTAGACCTCTATCTGATCGCTGTCCCTGATTTGATCTTTATGCTCCTGTGATTTTCCTTGGCGTTGTATCTGAATTTTGCTGATTGCTCATGCGCCCATTAGCCTTGTAATGGGTGATCAATATGACACCCTCACTTGGCTGGTCGTAGGCTTTTGAGAGCACTCCTGATCTGAGTTTGAGAATATGAATTTTTGCAATCTTCAATGTCCCTTGAATGAACTATGAACCTCCTCAAATAGATTTTGAATGGGCATGATGTGAGGAGTTGTATCTTCTCAAATATGTCTCTTGCACACAACTTAATTAATCATGTCTTTAATACCATTAACTACTAATTATTGCCTTGATCAAATTGATTTCCTTTTCTTTAAACAACGTTAATCTTATTAATGATCCCCATGCCTTTGGACGCAACCATTTACTTGTGCGATTTGTTTAGCAATCGAACGGGTTTATTACAGTCTCCCCTCCTTGGGATTGCTTGCCCACAAGCACTCTCAGGTTTGGATGTTGGAGGACTTGCTCATTCTTCCATGTAGCATCTTCCATAGGTAAATCCTTCCATTTGATGAGGTATTCTTTGATGACCTTGTTCCTCAACTTTTTCTCCCTTATGTCGATAACTTCATCGGGAACCAAGACCAACTTACCTTCTTCGTTCAAGGTTGGAAGTTAAGTGGAGGCGGTAACCTATTGTCCTAGAGCCTTTTTGAGGCGTGACACATGGAATACATTATGTATTTTGCTGGTTTTCGGAAGTTTAAGTTCATATGCTGATTCTCCTATTCGCTTAATCACCTTATAAGGTCCATAGAATCAGGGCTTCAACTTCTCGACGCCACTCTTTTTCAAGGATGATTGTCAATATGGTTGTAGGTGGAGGTAAACCAAATCCCCTATCTCAAAACATCGCTTGATCCAGTGTTTATTTGCATAGATCTTTTTCTGGTTTTGGGCGTGTTGTAAATTATTCTTAAGGGACTTAAGAATATCTTGACATTCTTGGACCCATTCTTTGGCCTTAGGTGC
Source organism: Sequoia sempervirens (assembly GCA_007258455.2). NCBI lineage: Eukaryota > Viridiplantae > Streptophyta > Pinopsida > Cupressales > Cupressaceae > Sequoia > Sequoia sempervirens. Next base: position 293,416,339 of record VDFB02270651.1, on the reverse strand, counting down.
CTTACTTTCTCCAAATGCCATATCTAAGAATGATGACATATCATATCCATATAATGCTTTGAATGGTGTCATTCCAATTGACATGTGATAAGTAGTGTTATAAGTTCCATAGTTACAAGACTCGGACTCGCCTCGGACTCGGCAAGCTGATTTTTGACTCGGACTCGGACTCGGCGCCAAGACTCGGCAAAGACTCGGCAAATAGAAAAACCCAAGAAATTCAGAGATTTTTAAGGATTTAAAGCTTGTTTCATGCACCCTTTAGTGAATAAACCTTAAATACACAATAACATCATGAAATAGAAACTACTATGATCCTATACACAAACATCTATCGATCACATAAGTATAAACGCAAATTTTAGCTGAAGGAAATAAGTAATTACTTAATACTTAATAGTTAATAACAATAACAGTAGTAAGAGTTTAAAGTTTAAAGTTAAACAGTTAGAACTTAGATATATAAATGTTGTGAAATGTATACAATACTCATGGAATATGAAATCCATGGCATCAAAAGTTCCAAACATATAATAAAAGTAAAACAAAAGCTATAAGTCTATGGCTCAGAGGAGCCTGCATCACTAAGGCTCTAAACTTTAGTCCTCTTGCGTAGACGTCTAAGAGAGGTCCTAGATGATGTTGCAGCCATCATCTCTGCCTGTGTCTCAGTGTCAGACTCAGAGGCACCCAAACCAGCATCCAAGGTGTCTCCTCGTGCTCTATCCTCCTCCTCTGCCATGGCTATTGCCTCTGCCTCTCGATCTGCCTGGTCGACCCAATCAAGGTCCTCATCGGTAAAAACAGGATCCTCGACCTCAGTGATCCAATCTGACTGTGGATCAACCTCCTCCAACGTGATGGGTGACAAGTCAGTGCCCAATATCTGTCTATGGCGAAGGCGCAGGTTGTAATGAACATAAACAAGATCATTCAACCTCTGCACTGACAACCTGTTGCGCTTCTTGGAGTGTATGTGCTCAAACATACTCCAATTGCGCTCACAACCCGAGGCACTGCATGGTTGGCTCAACACTCGAATCGCAATCCTCTGAAGATTTGGTACTTTAGCACCAAATCTCTCCCACCATGCATCTGAGATGAGAAAAAGAAAAAAAATAAATCTCATTGTGAAATGTGAATATTTAATTATAATATGAACATTGAATATAAAAGATTGAAAAGTGGTAATTTTTAAACTACTATTATGCCCTTAATAAATTTTTACCTGGCTGCAATGTCGATCGAGTATCTTTGCATATATCTCTTGCAAAGAGATCTCCTTGTGCAAGTCTGAAAATCTCTATCTCGGCAACAATTTGGGCTCCAACATGAGAATCAGACATCCGCTCAATGACTGTGTAGAGCCCACTCAAAACCTCCTCATCTGCCTTGAATTCTTTGCGAAATTGGAATGCCGGATTGAGAAAATATGCTGCTGCGTGTAGGGGCTTGTGAAGCTGGAGGTGCCATCGTCTATCGATGATCTCCCAAATGGGGCGATACTTACTATCAATTCCCCCATAAATGGATCTAATGGCCTCTTTGGCCCTATCCATGCCCTCGTATATGTAGCCCATTGCGGGCTTTTCCCCATCAACAACTCGTAATAGAACCACTAAGGGCTCTGTGACCTGCAATTATTATGAAACATTGACATAAGTAAGAGTTAACAAAAAAAAGCAAATAAAATAAAAACAAGAATGAAAATAATAAAATATAATGTAGAATTACTAAACTAATTACTTATTAGTTATTAACTTATTACATTTACCTTGACAATCTCCTTAGTAGGCACCCAAAAGCCCTGCTCATCAAAAATCCAACCTGATGCACTTATCCCTGCATTTGTCTTAGAATATGTTGAGGAAGCCCACTCCTCACTAACAAACATCCGCCTCAAAGCTCCCTTTGACTGCAGTAAGGATTGTAGAGTGATGAAGTTGGTAGCAAAGCGTGTTATCCCAGGGCGAGCCAACTCCTTTTGCCCCGTGTATTGCCTCATAAGGTTGAGGACCCATGTGTGATTATATATGTACTTACAAATATTCCTTGCGGTCTCTACACATGCTTTGATCCAGTCAAGCTTGCCAAGATCCTCCAATATGAGGTCAAGGCAATGAGCGGCACAAGGTGTCCAAAATAATGATGGGTGCCTATCCATCAATAGTCTACCTGCAGCAACATAATTTGCTGCATTATCCGTCACTATTTGCACCACATTCTCCTCCCCTACCTCAGCCAAGACACCCTCCAAAGCCTCACAAAGGAATTCAGCATTTTTGGAGTTGCCGGATGCATCAATAGATTTAATGAACACGGTACCACCTGAAAAAGAAACAAAATAAATGATTCAATTAAATATAAATTTAAAATCTTGATTGTTAATCACTAAAGCAATGCATTTTAGGAAGTAAAATATTTACCCGAGGAAGAAACAAGAAAGTTGAGCAATGTCCTATTTCTTCTATCGGTCCAACCATCAGTCATGATGGTGCAACCCTTCGTCCTCCAAATTTCTCGCTGCTCCTCTATTCTGACTTTCACATCAGCCACTTTTTGGGACAAAATGGGGCCTTTTATCTCTTCATCATTAGGGGCTTTGAACCCCGCCCCACAAACAGTAACTGCATCAATCATATTTTGCCAATATGGAGACCTAACACAAATAAATTAAATTTAGTAATTACTAATTAGTATTGAAAAATGTATAATTTCAATTTGAATTCAACATAGCTCTAAAAATAAAATTCAAGAGATAAAGAATCAACTATCAAGCAACAAGCTATATATTTTAAAACAAAACAAAAGAAGAATTACCTGGCTGCATGAAATGGAATGTCGCAATAAAACCAGAAGTCTCCAATTGCAGCTTTGGCTGCATCATGTTTATCCTTGTTCCAACCCATGCTCTCAAGAGACGGTTGGGAACCCGGAGTAGTGCGTGGCAAAATATATGAATCCAGCCTAGATCCACGAACTCTGGGCCCAATGCTAAGTTTGCTAACGCTACCACTGCCACTGCCACTGCCACTACCACTACCAACAACTGAAGGTGAAGACCCTGGAGGAATTTTAGGCATGGAAGAACTCGAATCTCCAACTCCACGCATGGCTGCCATCTCATCTTTTTGCTTCTTTTTTAACTCTTTTTGTTGCTCAAAGGTTTCCAATTGCACTTGCACTTCACGCATTACCTCAATAGGGACCTTTGTGCAAGGATTAGCATCTCGGCACGGTATACATGCAAGGTGGTATTTCAATCTATTAATGCCACCTCCAAGAAAAAGAGTTTCGCAATGTAAACATTGTATTTCTCCTTTTTTTTGCCCAGGGGTAATAATGGCATGTTTCCAACAAGGATCTCTTTTACCTTGAGACATGGTGAAATTGAATATGATGGAGACAATTTATAGATATATATCATAAACAATGCTGCAATAACACATAAATTTTAAAAAATTAGCATTCAAAGTATAATTTATAATAAAACTAAAAAACCTAGGGTTTGCAAGTTTGCAACTATAAAACTATTTTTTTTTTTGCAAGAATGCCTAGGGTTTGTTCAACAAAAAACTTAAAGTCTTAAACACACACACCTAGGGTTTGTATTTATTTGTAACTTGTTCTTTGTTCACTAAAACAAAATAGAAAAAACAAAGAAGAAAAAAAGAATAGAAAATGAAGTTTTGGTTAAAAAAAACAAAAAAACCTTCAAAACTCAAACATACCTCTTCAATCTTCTTTGAAATCAATGGAAATCTCTTTCCAATCCCTTGTAGACTCCTCTAGATGCAGCAAAATCACCTACGAACCTGCACAAATGCGATTCAATAAGCATTTGGTGCTCAATCTCTTTGCTGATTTTCCTTCAATGCAAATGTGTTTTGGCTCTCTTCTCTCTTTTTTCTCTCTTACTTGCTTGAAAATGAAATGAAGTGCCTTTTGGAGGAATAGAGGCAAGTATAAAAACAAAAAGAAAAAAAAAATGAAACTTTAAAATGTGTTTTTTTTAACACACATGCCCACAAACTGACGGCCGAGTCTTTGGCTCGGGACTCGGCGAGTCTGGCGAGTCTGGCGAGTCTCGGCGAGTCTGGCGAGTACTCGGCAGCCGAGTCCCAAAGACTCGCCTAGCCTCACTCGCCTTGGGACTCGCCAAGACTCGCCGAGTCTAGGCGAGTCTTGTAACACTGGTTATAACAGTATTCTCCCAAATGAAGCCACTTAATCCTTGTCCTCTGCTGGCCTGCCACATAGTTACACAAATAACCTTCCACCCATTTATTTACAATTTTGGTTTGCTCGTCTGTTTGTGGGTGGTAGTTGGTATTGGCTGTTAACTATGTGCTTGATAGTTTGAATAATTCAATCCAAAAGATACTAAGAAATATGCTATCATGATTACTCACTATGTTTTTTGGAAGTCCATGGAGCCTGAATATTTCCTTGAAGAACAATTCCGCAACTTGTGGTGCTTTGTACTCAGGAGGAATTGTGGAAAAGTGGGCATACTTGGTTAGTCGATTGACAACCACAAACATACAATCTTTACCATAGTTTGAAAACTTGGGCTCGGCAGCCCAAAATAGGACTCGGACTCGAGACTCGGCACGGACTCGGCAAAAAACTCGGCACGGAATCGGCAAAAAAAAAAGAAGAAAAAAATCATGTTTTAAAGCTGAGAAAGCAGCCTCCAGTCGCAACAAGAGTCTAGGCCCAAGACTTGGGAGTCCAAGCCTAGGACTCGGGAGTCTGAGCCAAGGACTCGGGAGTCCAAGCCAAAGACTCTGCTCGAGAGTCCGCACCGAGTCGACTCGGCCAGCTTGTGGACTCGAGAGTCCGCAGGGTCCGCGGTGAGTCTAGCAGAGTCTTCCAACTATGATCTTTACCATGGACCTTAGGGAGTTCGGTGATAAAGTCCATTGAGATGCTCTCCCATTTTTTCTCCAGAATGGGAAGAAGTTGTAACAATCCTATTGGGAAGGTATGTACCGCCTTATTTTGTTGACATGTGGTACATTCCCAAACAAAGCAAAGGACATCATTTCTGAGGCCTTTCCAAGAGAACCTTTCTCTAACTTGCTTGTAGGTCTTAAAGTATCCCGGGTGTCTTGCCAGTGGTGTCTCATGAAGAACCCTCAAGATCTTCTCCTTTAGTTTTGATTTAAGTACTAGGTAGATCTGATTTTTGTAATAAATTATGTCATCCACTACCTTTTATTGGTCATCTTGAACTCATCCCCCCATTAGTTCACATGCAAAAGTGTTCTTTGAATATTCTACTATTAGAAGTGCCTTCCAATCGGTTGAGATTTCAGATAATGAGCAAAGGGTTGGTTTTCGGGATAGGGCATCGACCACCACGTTTCTCTTTCCTTCTATTTATTCAATATCAAAATCGTATTCTTGGATCTTACTAACCCATTTTTGTTGTCATTCATTCAGATCTTTTTGCTCCAAGAAGTATTTCAAACTTTTATGGTCCGTCCGTACTACAAACTTTCCACCAACTAGATATTGTCAAAACTTGGTCAATGCATGCATTATGGCAACCATCTCCTTGTCATATATAGAGTACAATCTTTCATTGTCTTTCAATTTCCTGCTTTCAAAAGCAATAGGGTGACCATTTTGCATCAAGACTGCTCCAATTCCTTCTCTAGATGCATCACATTCTAGTACAAAGGGTTGATTTAAATCTGGTAGGACAAGAACTAGACAACTGCTTATGATCCCCTTCAACTTATCAAACACCTATTGTGCCTCATTTTTCCATTTAAATGCCCCCTTCTTGGTTAGACTTGTTAAGGGGGCCCCAAGTTGGGAAAACCCTTCAACAAACCTTGTCTAATAACTACACAACCCATAGAAACCACACAATTCTGTGAGGGTCTTTGGTGGGGGCCAATCTAGAATGGCTTGAATCTTCTCTTGGTGTACTTGAACTCCTTTCGCACTAATGATGTGGCCCAAGTATAGAATTTCAGTCATACCGAACTCACACTTAGATGCTTTGGCATATAAGGATTGTGCTTCCATGATTCCCAAAACTTCATCCAAGTGCTTAAAGTGGTCTTCCCATGTCTTACTATATATGAGTATGTCGTCAAAGAACAAGAGCAAAAATTTCCGTAGCTTTTTATTAAATATGTGATTCATACAAGATTGAAATGTGGCTGGTGCATTGGTCAAGCCAAAAGGCATCACCAAAAATTCATAATGGCCAAAATGACAACAAAAAGCAGTTTTATGGATGTAGCCTGACCTTAAGTCTATTTTTGAGAAATAAACTGCACCATGCAATTCATCCAATAGTTCATCGATCCTAGGGATGGGATACTGATTTTTGATCTTTTTCTTGTTTAAAGCTCAATAGTCAATGCACATTTAGAGAGCTCCGTCCTTTTTCTTCACTAACACCATGGAATATGCAAATGGACTAGAGCTAGGCCATATATGTCCCATTTCTAGTAACTCCATGATGCATTTTTCAATTTCATCCTTAAACTTCTTAGAATGTTTGTATGGTGTGGTAATGACAGGCTTTGCACCCTCTTCTAACTTGATGGTGTGTTCAAATCCTCTATTTGGTGGCCTTCTTGGTGGTATGTCCCCAAAGGCTAGACTATGCTTATCCAAAATTGGTTGTAAGTCATCATGATGATACTTAGGCTTGTTGCTCGATGATTTGGAGAAAACAAGACATTGTGCGGCCCAAGCTATATCTCCATGCCTAAATATGCTCTCCATCCTTTTGGTTGATACCACGTGAGGAGCTCCATCGGATAGTCCCCTAAATACCACTTTCCTACCATTCACCTTGAACTTGAACTCCATTGTTTGAAAGTTTTGTGAGTACTTACCAATGGACATCATCCATTGGATAACAAGTACAACGTTGGTATCACCCAACTCCACAACATAAAAATCATTGGTGATTGTGTATTCACCAATTGTAAGTTTCAATTTTGGTACCTTTGCAGAACAAGACATTTGGTAGCCATCTGCCACCATCACACTAAACCCTTCATGTTCAATTGTTCGTAGTCCTTTCTTGGCGACCAAGGCTTAATTGATAAAGTTATGAGTAGCTCCGCTATCAATTAGCACTGTTATCCTTTGTCCTTGCAATACACCACAAACTTTAAAGGAGTTAAATTTGGCATTCCGGTCATAGTGGCAATTACACCACCCTTTTTTCTTTAGGTGGGGACTCTACCTTTGGTGGTTCTTCCTCCGTTTCATCTTGCTCGCTGCTTAGATCAGATTTTTCTTCTCCATCATTATCAGGCACAACCTCGATATAATGAACCTTCCCCTTGCCAAGGCATCTATGTCCTGGTTCCCAAGGTTCTTTGCAATTAAAACAAAGTTTCTTCCTCAACTCTTGTCTAGTTTCTTCATCCATTTTGTTCTTGTTTGGCCATTCCTTTGGGAAAGGTTGTTTTGCTTTGTCTTTTTGGAATGATGATCCTTTTGATGGCATTTTGTTCTTTGTCGCACTTGAGTCCATATCCCTAGCCTTCTTAACTACTTCTTGAAGTGTACTAGGGTCGAGGGCTTTGACCCAACCCCTTAGAGGGTCCATTAGGCCATCCATAAATAGAACAACCAACCTTTCGAAAATGTCAGTGACCAACACGGAAAGTCTTTGGAAGTCTGCAATATATTCATCAATGGTTCCCCATTGCTTTAGTTGTGCCAATTCTTTAAAGTAGAGCTCAGGATCCTTGTTGTCAAACCTCTCTATTAGCTTCTCCGTGAATTCTACAAATGAAGTAATTTGTTCATGGCCCATAGTGATCATGCCATGGTGCCACCATTCATGAGCCACCCTGTCTAGATGTAAGGCAACATATTTGATTGCTTCGTTCTTCGGCATTGGGTTGAGTTGGAAGTATGTATCAACCTTTTGAACCCATGCCTGTGCTGTGGTCTTCCTTGAACCATCAAAGTACGGCAAGCTAAGTTTACCAATTTTCCTCCTTAGATCATTGTAATGGTCTCTATTACCCTTGTGGGAAAATGCTTCATTCTTAGGTCCATGTAGTCTCTTAGGGACATATCTGTTTGCAGTCCTCCATCTATGCAATCTTGGTGGAACTGATCTTGTAAATCTACCAATGTAGGTTCATTTCCTTTTTGATATTCCACTCTAGGTGGGAAAGTAGGTATCATGGGTCTAGAACTGGTTGCAGGAACACAGTGATTCAAAGTTCTATTGTTGATTGAATTATCTTCATTGCCTCCACTATTGCCACTTTGGTTGTTATTGTTATTTGTATTTATCATGACTTGAGTCAACGTGTCCAATAATTGTGCCATTCGCTGTTGAGTAGTTCTTTGTTCTGCTATGAATTGATCCATACGGTTGGTGATATCTCCTCTATCTCCCATGTTTCTGCCTCCTTGTTCACTACTCCAAGATTCAGGCCTGTTAGGGCTGGTATTTAATGATGATCCTTGGTGGATACCCAAGATATCAGAAGTTGTTTTTCCTTCTGAAGCCCAGACAGGTTCCCACTAACTTCTTATTGTTGTACCCAAACCAAATTTTTTGCTTCATCAAGGCATTTTGCATAGAATAGTCTAAACTTTGCTAAAATGATGTAAAATACAGTTTTGGGCAATATCAAGCATGGAGTTTTTGTCAATATTTTGTCAGTCAAAGTCAGTTTTATTGATCAAAACCTGAAGCGGAGACTCAGAATGGAGCTTTTTATGATGGAGGAACATCTCACGACGGCGTTTCACATTGCACACGGTCATTTCAGTGATTGAGACGGAGTTTTCAGTGGTTAAATTATGAAGATTTTTTAGAGGAAAAGCTAGAAAGTGCAACTATAGCCTAGGGGCGCCCAGCTTTTTGAAGGTCAAGATCTTGCTAAAAGTGTTCAAGCATCCAGTCAATCTTTTCAGAATTGGTCTGGCTATCTGACGAGCTATCCAGCAAGGCTTTCTGAGACCCACAACTCCAACAAACAGCAACAGAAGTTGAAATCCCCAAAGTTCCAGATATGAGAATTTTGTCTTTTTCAGGCAAAAGCGCGCCTCTAGCCTGAGGGCGCCCATCTTAAAGAGGGGGTAAATCTTGGCATTTTTGATAGCAGATATGATATAGTCAATATGTTCACAACTAGTCTGCTTATCCAACAAGATATCAAACGCAGTCATCCGACAGCAGTCGTCCGAAGGTCAGCTTATAATAGAGTTTTCACGTTTCTGAGCTTCTCCATTTGTTCCCAGTGCAAGTACAGCTCAGGGGCGCTGGTTTAAAGGACCCTTCAGATGGTGAAATTTGCATATGAAGTCTTCCTGACATTAGTTCTAATCTAGCCCAGCTCCGCGATGCATCATCCAGCTTGTCGATCCGACGTTTCAGGTGATCGTGGCAGAGATTCTACCAAGCATGTAATTTCACGGGCGGAACAACAGAAGATTTGTAGTGTATTTCTACAGTCCAAGGGCGCCTAGCCTTTAGGCCTGTCAGATGAGGCCGTTCGCGTTCGAAGTCTTCACGGCTTTCGAGCGTAATTACTTTATCTACTCAACGAGTCTAGCCGTCAGCCTTCGGGATTTGGCAAATGCTCGTACGTGCGAGGTCTTTGGCGAGATGCTGAAGAGTGAGGATATCCGGAAAAAGGCCAAGTCTGGAGCGGTAATTTTAAATAAAATATGCACTGGAGTTTTTGAGGTCTTAGAAGTAGTTTTCTTGCTTTGTCACCTCCAGAGACTTCTCTTGTGGGCCCTTCTGGCTGTCCGTTAAAACAGATGGTGCTTGAATCGGGTCTTCCTAGCTCTAGATATCAGAGGTCAAAGTAGGGTACTTGGGTGAAAGTTCGACTTTCGTCAAAATGACACCAGTGCAACTGAGAGCCAGGGGCGCTTTTACTTTTGAGGCCCTTAACACAGCTTTCAGATGTCGTGCATATATCCGTTGGATGCAGAATGTTTCCAGGCACGCAGTGAGCTTCGTTTCTTGTCAGCAGGGTTCACCGTTCGCCGTCAGCAGCCGTTTGAAGTATCAGATGGCAGTTTTGGAAAATGGTTGTCTGGAACCCGTAAATGAATTTAATCAAGGCGCCTATTTTTTTTAGGGTGTTAAACGATAGATTTTGCAGTAGTGTCTCCCAGCAGACATTTCTTCCTTGTTCAGCAGGCTTTCCGATGAATATCTCAGTTCAGTCTCAGCATCACCTAGTCACTCAGAATTCAGTGGCGAAGTTGACCAGTCGTAACTTTGCAGTCAGCTATTAAGTAGGAAGTTAATAAAAAGTGGTATAACTTGAGCAAATGGACGCCTATGAGCTCAAGAGATGACTTTTTGGAATCGGTGAAGTCTAACGGTGAATCCTAAAGCTTCATTCCGAATTGTCAACTGAAGTTCAAAATATTAAATATTTATTTTGCAATTTTAGCATTAAAATGGCGATTTTCTATTTTTGGTGCCTTTGCTAATTGCATGTTAATAAATATTTTATTATATATTTATTCTCGAACTTCCAGTCAGTGGCAGTGGAACTGAAAGGCAACCAATCAGAGATCTTCTATTCTTGTCAGGGTTCTGAATTCTTGCAATTACCAATTGGTGCGAATTTCTTATTTAAACATGGCGCCATCTTCATTATTATTCACAGAGCTTTCAAGAGAAATTCGTATTTCTCAAGAGCAAATTTCAATCTTAAGAGAAATTCGTGTTTTTCAAGGCTAATTCATATCTTCAAAAGGGAAATCGAATTTTGTTAATTTTCAAAGCAAATTCAAAGCAATTCGTATTTCTTCAAGAAGAGATAGGGGCGCGCATCTTCAAAGCAAATTTATAACTTCAAAGCAATTCGCAAATTCCTCAATTCTTAAAGGCGTATAACTTCAAAGAAATTCGCAAATTCCTCTAGAGATCAAAAGGCGAACTCTCAAATTCAAGATAAATTCGTATTTTCTCAAAGCAATTTCAAGAGAAATTCGAATTTCCTCAAAGACAAAAGGCGCAAATTTCAAGAGGATAAATTCTTGGTTTTTCAAATAAAGGCAAATTCTTCCATATTCAAAGGCGTATTTCACATCAATTTCCAGGGGCGATTTTACTTAACATATCTTTTTGCAGGATAAAGTTCACGATTGTCAGCAATTTGAAGAAATCTAAGGCGATTTTCATTAAAGAAGAAGCATCATAAAAACGTCTTTTTCATCCTTAAATCTCAGATTTCTCTCAGAATATAATTTGCATGTTCCTGAAATTGGTGAATTCTACAAGTCTCAGTATCTGGATCATTCTCATATAATTTCCTCGAGTTGAAATTGTGCGTTTGATTTTTCATGAATTTTTAACTTCAAAACGTTCGTTCTTGAGTTACTAATTTTCTCAAGTGAAAAGTCTTTGTACGATCGAGTAGAAGTTGAATTTTCGCAAATCTGACGTTCTGGGTTGTCTTAGAATCCTTTTCTGGACAAAACCCATATCTTAGATTTTTCGCTGAAAATAATTCTTCGAAAGGCTATTTTTTAACTCTCGCAGGCTATTTTTAGCTTCCAGAAATCTTGTCAGAACATAGTCAAGTTCACAGTCAACAGGCTAATTTTTCAGAATGCAGTTCACTCAGCTCGAGTACAGGACCAAAACAGTCCTTATGATTTTCTTAGGTTGGTTGAGACAGACCTTCACAAAGTATTGCAAGAGGCAGTGCTAGATCCGGTCAAGATCAAAAGTTCAATCATTCAAAATATTGAGCAGTCTGGTTTACTAGAGGCCGCTTCCATACCTATCTCCGTTCACTGTATTGAATTCGTGATGGCTTGTATTAAGCATTACAATTCTACTACTCGTGAGATAGTGTCAGTTGATGGACGGGTCATTTGCAGTCTCAAGCCTTTGGACATCGAAAGGAGTTTTGGCATTCCTCAACACCAGAACAGTCTAGTTGTTTCTATGGAGCAGTGTGCGCAGGCATTTGATGCTGATGTGGACAAATGTCAGAAGAAGATGGCAGAAAGATGGTTAAAACAAGCAAAGAACAGATTGCCAAACAATGTGGGTCGTGGTGAATACAAGGATGAGTACACGACTTAATCACACTCAATCGTGGTCTCTCATGTGTCGGGCTACATGCAAATGTTTTCCCAAAATTCTTTGGATGTATTACATTATTGCCGACTACTGTGGGCAGAAATTATGATCTGGCATCCTTCATCGAGTATTCTCCATGTAAAAGTAAAATCACCGGGTTTCATGGTTGCTCATGAGTTCACATGTGTTCATATCTCGCGGTAATTTGATCGCCATTAGGGTCGGGCCGAGGACTAAACACCGTGGGTACTTTCGTTCGAAGTTTACTAGTATTGGCGATCACCTTGAGTTCACCGTGAGTCAACGTCATTTCCGCCGGTTCATGAGGCTTTCTTTGACTTATACACAAAGCAGAAACTTGACCGGAGTTGCATCGCTCAGATCTCGCCAGCTTGCTAGGGCGCTACGGATGGATGGGCGATTATTTATTCACCCCAACATACACCTACATCCGAAAGGTAAGGCTTTACAGAAATCCAGCTATGCTTCCACCGCTATTCTTCGATAAGACACCTTTCGTGAGTTCCCCTCGGTGACGATGCATGATGTCTATCGCCTTCACGCCAAGCAGTACGTAATTCATCTCTCTCAACTTTCCTTTTCAATTTGGAATGTATTGGTGCAAGTCGGCAATTGATGCTAAGATTGCAGGACAAGAGCTTGAGAAATATCATCTTAAGTATCTTGTTGAAGCACGTGCCTATGACCTTTCAGGTCATTATATAGCTTGTCTTGCTGGAGGTACATATCATGAGCCTTCTATGGAGGATTACTGGGCAAATTGCACAGATGACTTCGAGGTTCACAGACGCAGTTACGGTCGCTTCTCTCTCTCACAGATTTCTTTTTCTTGTCAGAAGATGTGGGAGGTTTATCAGATGACGAGGGAGAAGTTCTTCCCAAGTTTTTCAGAGAGTAGGTTGATACACAATTGTTGCCAGTAGTTGATTGGTATGCCAAGGAATACACAACGGTCAAGGAGAGAGGTCAAGAGTTATCTAGAATAAAGATACCTTTACCGAAGAAGAAGACAAGGAGGGTAAGGTTCCCGCAGAGCAGCAGCCGCCAAAGAGTGGTGAATCTTTCGCCACCTTCCTCGGCCAAAAACCTAAACAAAGAAAGGAGTAACCCTCCTAAGAAAGGTCAAGTACAATAATTCAAAGGCAAGGCGCCACATCAAGCATACACAAAATCACCAGAGGTCGGGCCAGAGTTCGCCAAGACTGAGGGTTCAGCCTCAAGTTCCTGTACCAGTTTCAGAGCCGCACCAGTCCCAATTCACATTGAATTGGATTTAGACTCTCCACCTCGCAGTGAGGTCTCTACACGTTCACTCTCGTCAGTACCTCCTGTTGCTAGTACCGACCCTTCTAGTAGCATTAGCCGAGATCAATCTTGGATTGAAGCTCAGCTAGGAAGGAAGAGGAGGCAGCCATCCTATGTTCTCAATCATTCCGATTTTGATGACATTTACCAAGATGCGCCAGATAAGAGAGTCAAGAACATGGTTCATGTAGAGAGGAACACTGATATGGAGATTGTTATCGAGACTGCTGTGCCTCCACAGGGGAAGAACTTGGCTGAATTAGAATCTCAGGACTTCGAGGTTATCACAGTTAACCTTGGTTGTAGCACACGCCAGACTCAGGTTGATCTACTACAAGTTGCTACAGATAGTGCCAAGGATAGAATACTAAAGGACGGAGAGGATAAGGCAGCCCTCAAGGCTGAAATCAGATAGCTTCGTCAGTATATTTCTAGCCTTGTACATAGACCCAATGTCATTAACACAATCCCGCCGATGCTTGAGCCTCCAGCAGAGCAAAGTCAACTTAATCATTTAGTTGCATATGGCAAGCGTTTGGATGAATGGGAGGAGGAGTTCGTTGCTAGAGGCCGTGCTATGCTTACAGAGTTATATCAGTTGCGGTACAATGCACGAGAGCTCCGTCTTCGTCTTCAGGATGAGGAGCAAGATATGGCAATTAATAAACCCAGGGATGAGATTATGATTGCTCACCTGAGTGTGGCATATGATGTAGTCACAGATGCAGAGGACAGAGAGGCTATCTACTCTTGGAAAACATAGTTGGTTTTCAAGGTAAAGATAGAGGACAGGTTGGCATCAGAGTTGGCTGAGAGTAGAGAGCTCGTCACTAGTGCACTCCGGTCTATGAGAACCTTAGTTTCTCGCTTACCGTGCCGTTATCAGATTGAGGGTGGTGCCTACGTTAAGCTTACCGATGTTCAGTCAGAGCTTCAGGCACTCATTCATACCATTTTCAATGGGGAGACAGTTGGCTGTAAGATTACTCAGCTTACAGTCATGTCAGCATTGTTTGACGAGGCAACAAGGAGTAGGGGCGAACTTCAGTCTCAGGTCACAGCTGGTGAGGATATGCTGCATCGACATAGTATTCTTCGTCAGAGTCTCATAGCTCCAGATAGTGATACAGTTAACAATCTCATTGAGGGATTGGTTGCTCGAGATCACGACCAGTAAACTTCAGTTCCCACCTCTCAGGATAGACATTATACACAGGAGTTAACTTGGTGTTACCCTTTCAAGTTAACTGGCTGTCTCACCTCATGCATATCTATTCTGAGATCAGATTTACACACTTGGAGTTTCTTTTAGGGTTTTTCGTTAACTGATGGTAGTCTTCCAGTTAACATGCTTTCAATAAGGACGCGTGCATGCTCGCACAATTGTCCATTTTAGATTAGATGTATCGTTAACTGATGGTAGTTTCCAGTTAACTGTATAGTTTACTTCATTAGGGTTTGGCAGCAAATCTTGCATGCATTGCAAGACTGTAGATGACTCAAGGTGATTTTAGGGTTCCCTACACCTTGATGTATATAAATAAGAGCTTTTGCTCATTTGTAAATAACTTTTGCTTGAGAGAGAAATATATGCTGCGCCTACCTTGCCCTCAATATTGCTCTTTTGGTATTTGTTCATGTGTCTTTACTATTACGATTAAGTGTTATGCCACATAGGGTTTCATGCAATTGTAATGGTGAATTCTTTCCATAGTTTAGATAAATCTGTTTTGTGCATCTTTACCATTATGATCAATTGTTATGCCACATAGGGTTTCATGCGATTGTAATGATAAATCTGTTTTGTGAGTCTTTACTATTATGATCAATTGTTATGCCCATAGTTACGAGACTCGGACTCGGCTAGGGTGACTCGACTCGGCAACTCGGCGACTCGGACTCGGACTCGGCGCAGACTCGGCAAAATGAAAAAAGTTGAAAAAACCTTAGAAAATTAGAGATTTTTAAAGATTTAAAACTTGTTTCAAGCACCCTTTATTGAATACAACACAAATAAAAGCAAATTTGATCACATACACAAGTATACAATGATCACATAAGCATAAAGTACACAAATTGTAGTTGTGCTGCTGAAGGAAATAACATACTTTGATATATAAAATTAGTCAAATGTATACAAAACTCATGGAATATGAAATCCATGACATTAAATGTTCCATACAAATATGAAATATCAAAAGATTCAAAACAATAGCTATAAGTCTATCACTCTATGCCTATGGCATAGTGGAGCCAGCATCCTTCCTACGAAGGCGTCTAAAGGTCCTGGATGATGTTGCAGTTGCAGCCATAGTCTCTGCCTGTGTCTGAGTCCCCATACCACTCTCACCACCAGTAGCTATGTCTCCTCGTGCTCTAGCCTCCTCCTCAGCCATGGCTACAACCTCAGCCTCTCTCTCTGCCTGGTCCACCCAATCAAGGTCCTCGTCACTAAAGACTGCGTCTGTAGCCTCAGTGATCCACTCAGACTGTGGATCAACCTCCTCTAAACAGATCGGGGTGTTGTCGTGGTCAAAAGCCTTCCTGTATCTGAGCCGAAGGTTGTAATGAACATATACCAGGTCATTCATCCTCTCCACTGTCAATCTATTGCGCTTCTTGGAGTGTATGTGCTCAAACATACTCCAATTGCGCTCACAACCGGATGAACTGCATGGCTGGCTCAATATTCGTATGGCAACATTTTGCAGGTTCGGTGTATCAGAACCAAACATCTCCCACCATCCATCTGAGATGAGAAAAAGAAACAAAATCAATCTCATTTCAAGTTTCAAGTTCAAGTTCAACATTTAATAATAAATTATAATATAAAAAGATGAAAATTATGGCCTTAAATATATTTTTACCTGGCATTAACTATCTTTGCACATTTGACGTGCAAAGAAGTCTCCTCGTGCCTTAGTGAAGGCATCTATCTCCTGCACTATCTGTGTAGTAATAGCGGGCAACATTCTCTCTATCGTCGAGTAGAGCCCACTAAGAATTTCTCTATCTGCACGGAGATCACGGCGGAAGTGGAAGGCCGGATTTAGGAAACATGCGGCTGCATGGATGGGCCTATGGAGTTGGTTTTGCCATCTCCTATCAATGATCTCCCAAATGGGACGATACTTATCATCAACTCCACCATAGACTAATCTAATGGCCTCTTTGGCCCTATCCATGCCCTCATATATGTAGCCCATTGCGGGCTTCTCCCCATCTGCAACTCGTAGGAGAACTAGCAAGGGCTCAATAAACTGCAAAGTGCAAACATGTTTCACAAATAAGTAAGTGTGACTGTCAACGAAAATGAACAAATAAAAGTAAGATATGATTAAAAATTAAAACATAATAAAGAATTAAATGTTACCTTCACAATCTCATCTGCTGGTGTCCAAAACCCTGCCTCATCAAATATGCAATCAGCCACAGCAATCCCTGCAGTGCTTGTAGAAAAGGATGAGGAAGACCACTCCTCACTAGCAAACATGCGCCTCAAAGGTGCCCTTGACCGAATCAAGGATTGCAACATGATAAAATTTGATGCAAACCGAGTGATGCCAGGACGAGACAACTCCCTCAACCCCGTGTATTGCCTCATAAGGTTAAGCACCCATGCATGATTGTAAACAAATTTGCAAATGTTTCTTGCTGATTCCATACATGTTTTTATCCATGGGAGCTTGCCAAGATCCTCCATTATGAGGTCAATGCAATGGGCGGCACATGGAGTCCAAAATATAGTTGGGTGCCTCTCCATCAATAATCTACCAGCAGCAACATAATTTGCTGCATTATCTGTCACCACTTGCACTACATTTTCTTCCCCCACATCGGCTATCACCTCCTCTATAGCCTCACATAGGTATGTGGCATTTTTGAATTGGGCGGAAGCATCAATGGACTTTATGAAGACAGTGTCACCTGAAAAAATAAGCAAAACCAAATTACCAATTATTCAATAAATTAAAAACATAAATCAGCCTTATTAAATTATTAATCACTAAATCAAATTCAAATATCAATGTATTAAGGTAAGTACAATTACCTCCAGAGGAAACTAGAAAGTTCAACAGCGTCCTATTTCTCCTATCGGTCCAACCATCAGTCATGATGGTGCAACCAATCCTCCTCCATTGCACACGCTGCTCCTCTAATTGTGCTTTCACATCCGCCACCTTTTGAGTCAAAAGTGGGCCCTTTAATTCATCTTCGCTGGGGGCTTTGAACCCCGCCCCACATATGGTTATTGCATCAACCATGTTTTGCCAAAAAGGAGACCTAAAACATGTCATAAAATGAAAAGATTTAAGTTTTTAACTTTAAATTTGAATTCGATAGTGAGATACATCTAAATTCTAAAACAATAAAATTTAAATATAAATTTTAAAACAATTAAACGAAAAAAGAATTACCTGGCTACATGGAAGGGAATGGTGCAGTAGTACCAAAAGTCTGCAATTGTTTTTTTTGCTGCATCGTGTGCATCCTTGTTCCAACCCATGCTCTCAAGCGACGGTTGGGAACCAGGAGTAGTGCGTGGTACAAAATATGAGTCCACCCTAGATTTACGAACTCTAGGGCCAATGCTAATACTGCCACTACCACTAGCAGTAGCAGCGCCACCAGCACTAGGAGTACGCATAGGAATAGATGGTGCAGAAGCAGAAGCACTAGCACAAGCACTAGCACTAGGACGGTATGGAGGCATGGAAGAAGCATCTCCAACAGCACCAAGTCCCTGTCCAACTCCAACACCTGCCAACTCCTCCCTCTGTCTCTTTCTAATTTCTTTTTGCCTTTCAAAATTTTCTAATTGCACCTGCACTTCACGAACAGCCTCAATAGGTGCTAGGGTGCAGCCCACTGCATCATGGATGGGTATGCGTGCAAGGTGGTATTTCAATCTATTTATGCCTCCATGATATATTGTTTTGCAGTATTTACATTTTGCTTCTCCTCTTTTCATTCCGGGAAAGATTTCAGCATGTTTCCAAGCAGGGTCTTTTCTGACTGGGGTTTGAGACATTGTGAAAATAATAATATGGTTTGATTTGCAAATGAATGTGGCTGCAATAACAAGTAGGGTTTGTAAAATTATTTAAGTTGCAAGTAGGGTTTGTAAATAAAAATGCAAACTATAAAAATTTAAAAACAATGATTTTACAAATTACAATGAATTATTTGTTAAAAAAACACAAAAAAAACCGTTAAAATCAAACTTACCTCTTAGATTTGGCTTGGAATGCAATGCAAACTCCTCCCAATCACTAGCAATGAACTTTCAATGCACCTCCTTAGCAGTATGAAGCTTCCCAAATGATATATGACCTTGCTTTTGTTTTAAACAATTTGCTGGTTGCCCTCTCTTCTCCTCCTATTTTTCTTCACAACTCTCTCTTCTCCTCCTATTTTGCCAAAAGAGTGAAATGAGGTTGCTTTTAGGGTTGGAGAGAACATATAGAACAAAAAAAAAACTAACTTAAAACTTTTAATTTTATGTTTTTTTAGTGTCTTAAGTGCTTGCTGCCGCGGCCGGGTCCCAGGCTCGGGACTCTCCGAGTCTGGGCGAGTCTGGCGAGTCCGGCTTTGGAGTCGGCGGGTCCAAGTCCGGGCTCCCCAGACTCGGCCAGACTGGCTCGGCCCGGGACTCGCCGAGTCTGGGCGATTCTGGGCGAGTCTCGTTACAATGGTTATGCCACATAGGGTTTCATGCGATTGTCATGGTGAATTCTTCCCATAGTTTAGAGAAATCTGTTTTTGTGCTTAATAAACTTGTTCAGATTGAGATGATAGTTGCGCCACCTTGCCTTAAAGTAGAGAATCTGCACTTGGTTATCGTGTGTTGTCGTGAACAATAAACTAATTCGGATTGAGATGATAGATGCGCCACCTTGCCTTCAAGCAGAGAATCCGTATTCAGTTTATCGTGTGATGTTGTTACCAATAAACTTGTCTAGATTGAGCTGATAGATGCGCCACCTTTCCTTCAAGTTGAAAATCTATACTCGTTTATCGTCAGATAATCATCCCTGCTCCATTTCCTCATGCTCTGTTTTCTTGAGGAAACTGGATAGCTTAGTTGTAGTTAATGATCTACGAAACCAGAAAATCCTTAGCTGCAACGTTCTTGGTTTTCTTAACCTTGTGCCTCTTCCAGCTGAGAACAAAAAGATAGGACTTAGATTACTTTTTCTTTTCCACGCATTCCAGCACAACGAGGGAGCTTCCCCTCCTAATTTGAAGAGCACTCATTGCGTAGTGTACATAGCTGTCCGTACAAACCTGCACTCCAGAGGTGTTAGTTTTTACGCCAACACTTATCTCCCTATTATAATATCTTCTCTCCCTCTCACTCATAAACCTTCATAGACTGGCAGGTTTACCAGCTCTGATACCAATTGTAATGTTCCTTGTAGAGTTACTTTAAATTTTGCCTTCAATCTTATAGATAAGATATCAAAATATGCCCAAGATCCAATATTTTTAAGGGAGGGTGTAAATAGTTATAAACCTCTACTATGCACTTCGATTTACTTAAAGAACAACTCTAATTTACTGATTAACACTACTCCTGATTATTGGAAACTTATATATTTATGATGCCATGTTTCTGATATAAGTTTTGAATAATGAAATCTGATTCGATTATTAGTTCAATAATGGAGAATTGACAAGAAAATATAAACGCTGTTTCTGATTTATTACATTAAAATCATGTGTTTGAATGTGTAAGAGGCTTAGACCTCTATCTGATCGCTGTCCCTGATTTGATCTTTATACTCCTGCAATCTGAATATTGCTGATTTCTCATGCATCCATTAACCTTGTAATAGGTGATCGATATGCTACCCTCACTTGGCTGGTTGTAGGCTCTTGAGAGCACTCCCGATCTGAGTTTGAGAATATGAATTTTTGCAATCTTCAATGTCCCTTGAATGAACTATGAACCTCCTCAAATAGATTTTGAATGGGCATGATGTGAGGAGTTGTGGCTTCTGGAATATGTCTCTTGCACACAACTTAATTAATCATGTCTTTAATACCATTAACTACTAATTAATGACTTGATCGAATTGATTGCCTTTTCTTAAAATAGCGATAATCTTATTAATGATCCCCACGCTTTTGGACGTAGCCACTGACTTGTTTAGCAATCAGACAGGTTTATTACATCTTGCCAATGGAGTATCTGGGAATTCCTCTCTCCGCTGGTAGCCTGAAAAGCATCCACTGGAAGAAAACCCTGGATAGATTTTGACTAAAGGTTAGTCACTAGACTCTTCGTTGGCTTTGGTTTGTAGGGTTGTTGACTCTTTTGAAATCCATCCTTCATTGTCTTCCCATTTACCCGTTTTCAATCTTAATGGCACCCAAGTGCTTTCTCAAAGAATTTGATGCTCTCTCACGAAATTTTTTATGGGCTAGGAATCTTGAAAATAAAAAATGGAGCTTGGCTAATTGGGATTTAGTTTGCACCCCCAAGGAGATGGGAGGCCTCGGCATCTGCAATTCAGACCTTAATTGCTAGGCCTTAACTGCTAAATTATATTGGAGATGTTGTAAAAACTTAAATCAACCTTATGCATAGATTTTGAAGTACAAGTATTTGGAGGGGGGGGGTTGATGTTGTTGACATTTCAGGAATGGTGCTCATAGGGGTTGGGTCCATAATATGGAATACTCTTAAAAAGGGAGCCTCGCTTATTAAGCAAGGTCTCTTTGGATAGTTAACAATGTGTTGGTTGAAAATTTTGTATACCTGTGAAAGCTTACAAAATTATGGTTTCAACCACAGTGTGTGAGATAAACTCTCCTATTTAAGGGAAGGCTCCCCCTTTTCTGTCTATTTTAACAATTCAGAAATACACTCTAATTATAAATCTATTCTAAATCTGGGTGAAACTCTGTCTTTTTCTCTTTTTCCAGAAAAGACACTTATTCTTTTCTCTTGTTTCAGAAAAGAATCACAGCTGAAAATATAAATGATTTATGAAGTAAACAAATAAAGAAGCAAAGTTTCCATAAAGGCACAAAGTCCTCCGTTGCTCCTCCGGGACGGGAAAACAAATTGAAAGCACAAAGTCTTTGACAATTTACTCTCCTATCAACCTTTTTAGATGATTTTCTGGTAACCAAGTACAGTATGTAGCAGCTCAAAATAGAAAATAAAAGCAACACAAAGTCTGCAAGTTACCCCCTTTGTTTGAGCGTTCTATAATAGCTTCAAACGTGACAAACAACTCAAAGTTTGCAGTATCAAATCTGAAAACCAATCTAAAACTCCAAACGCAATAAGCAGCTCAAAGTCTGCAGAATTGAGCTTGAATCCTTCTTGTGTAACACCACAAAACTCACAATCAATTCCAGATAATGTCGTCACATCACAATCTGTACCAACACAAAGTTTGGAAGCAATTTGTTTTCTTTATTAATTGCAATTTGATTTACATCTAAACTCAAAGTCTTAGAATGCATACACAAATTGGCAGAATTTTGTTGCATTGCCAAAAGATAAAAAATTACAATAGACCCTCTCAAGTATTTATAGGAGAGAGGTCTGGAGAAAAAGGTGGGAGGATCTCAACAAACTTGAGAAAATCTCTCAATCGATAACTAATTGCAATTGACTTATTCAAAATTACAATCTCATTGTAATTTGATTACATGTAATTACATTTTACAAAAATGCAAGTGAAAGAAACACTTGCAATTACAATTTTTTTGCTTTCACATGTAACTTGTCAAAAAAAAAAATACATAAAACATAATAGAAGCAAATTATATGTCATCCTCTATCGATGAAGTCATCATGTTTGCTACAAACTGCTCTTTAATCAATTGTCTTTTCCTTTTCACAATTCTAAGATGTCTTGATTCACTGTCCTATCTCAATAGACCTGTATAGGACTGCATCTCCATGTTACTAATTTCCATAGGTAAAAAGATCTTTTGATGAAGAATATCCTTTTTAAAGATCTCTTGGAAATATCATCATTTTCTCTTGGCATGAATGTCCTTCAGCTTGTTCAATTATTCTTCACTCTTCATAGATCTCTGTCTAGCTTTCTTGTGTTATCCTTGCACATATCTGTGATCTATCTTTTACTTCTAAGACTCCTAAAAATCTGCACTTTAGGACTGCTGCTGCTGCTTCTCTTCACGAATCAATTCCTTCTGCATTTTGACATTCAAGAGCTTTGTAGCCACTATAGAGAGCATCCATAACTGATGTAGATGTAACTCCCTTTTTATTGAAAAAGCACTTTACAACCTGTTTAAGAATGACATCTGTTTGCTTTCTTGACATACAGTGCTGCTCATCTTCATTAACCGCTAATCAAAAAGTATCAAAACTTGACCATTTTGTTGAGTCTTCTCTCAGTTTTCCAATCTTTTCCCACTTCTTATCAACAAGCCATTTGAAATTTGGGTTTTTGAAGAGACATAGCAAATGAATACCAACTTGTAAAGAATAATTTCTTGATTGCAAGTAGGGGGAAATAGGAAACCATTGCAAGTTTATTTCTTTGTGTTAACTTGTAGTTACATTTTAGACAAAAATGCCCTACTTGCAATTGATTGGAAAAATCCCGATTTGCTTTCTAGGGCATTTTTATTCTTTTCTTCTTTTCTAGAAAATGGTAATGAGATGGAATGAAATGTGAATGGAATGAACGAAAGGAGAATGAAAATGTATGACGGATGAAATGAAGGGCAGAAATGGAGGAAAAACATCCTTTTTATTAAAATGAAGAAAATGCATTTCCAATAATGAAAAAAAAAATGTTTTAATACAAGACGTTTTCAATGGATATGGCGAATGGAGGACGTGTTTATCATGAAATGAATGACATTTCAAATAGAATGAGAGGCATATGAATGAAAAGCGAATGGGAAGGCGAATGAAAGAAAGAGAAAAACGTTTTTATGAATGAAGGGCGTATGAAGTGGAAAAACGCGTTTTCAGCCATATATTTTTAATATGCAATCTCAATCTCCATAGAAAGGCAACCCAAGAACAAAAGATTTAAAGCAACAAAAACAGAAAAATAAAAAGCGCCTTGAACAAACTCAAATCTGCAAAAACGTGGCAATGGTAGAGCAAAAATGGGGAATTTAATAAAGTTGCAGACCTTGCCAAGTGTTCTTCATGCCAAAATCTCTTCAATCGGGGTACATATGAGCAAGATCAAGCTACAAAATTCACAAAAACACTTGCAAAACTCATTTCGGGTTTTTTGATGCTCATTGCAAGTGAAAAATATAACAAATAACTTAAAAAATGCCTCTTTACTTGCATTTCGGGTTTTTAGATACTCATTGCAAGTGAAAAATATAACAAATAACTTCAAAAATGCCTCTTTACTTGCATTTCGGGTTTTTAGATACTCATTGCAATTTTACATTTTGTCAAATAGAAGAAATCGGAACTTTTGGAAGCTTTAGCAATTTTGCTTTTTGCAATTTCGGGATTTTTTGGACATTTAGCAATTTTCGGGATTTTTGGAAGTTTTAGCAATTTCGGGATTTTTGGAAGTTTTAGCAATTTCGGGATTTTTGGAAGTTTAGCAATTTGCTTTTGCAATTCGGGATTTTTGGACATTTAGCAATTCCGGGATTTTTGGAAGTTTTAGCAATTTTTTAAGTTTTAGCAATTTTGCTTTTTGCAATTTCGGGATTTTTTGGACATTTAGCAATTTCGGGATTTTTGGAAGTTTTAGCAATTTTGCTTTTTGCAATTTCGGGATTTTTTGGACATTTAGCAATTTTGCTTTTAGGCCTAAATTTCCCTATTCTGCTGAGTTGCCTAAAAAACCCGAATTTGGTCAAAAAGACACTAAAAATGACTCAGAATTTCACGAAAACGGACGAGAGTGAGTGAAAAATGTTAGCCAAAAGGACTATAGACCCAAAACTGAAATTTTCTAAGCTTTGCACCTCGTAAAACGTGCCTTAGAAGAGAAAATATTCAAATTCTATTAAAATTTTGATAGGTTATCCCAATTTTTAACAAGTCAAAAATGAGAGACAACACAATGGCAATAATGCCTTGTTTTGGGAGGACTCCTTCAATAACCATCCCTCCATAATTTCTTCCCATCCTCGGTTTCAACAACTCTGCAATATTTTTTAGGAGGCTGGATGGACCAAAGTGGTGGTTTATAAATGCTTTGTTCTTCTCAGGAATTTACTCTTTTCGCCATTCGAAAGAACCCTACAAATGGCCAAAAGGAGGATTGTCATGTCCCCATTTCCAGAGTGATCATCGTTCAGGAGGTTGATTAGCCTATTAGCCATTTTGGTAGGCTAATTCAAATTGGATAGGGAATGTTTTGCTGCATCTGGTCATATTTTCTTATTTTTGGCCATGGGAGATGAAGGGAAATAGTATTATTTTTATTTGGCCAAGGAGAAAAATAAATATTTTTATTTTGAGCCTTTATGTTATAATTTTATTTTAAGTCACTTTAGAAAGAATAATAAAAAATTATAAAAGTGACTTAAGTGGGGAAAAAGGCAAAAAGCAATTTAAAATAAATTATTATTTCCCCAAAATGGGACGCCTAGGTATGGAGGGGAAATATTTAATTAAAAATCATTGAAAAAGTGTTTGAAGTCCACCTCCTTTGGAAGAAGTCTATAAAAAGGACCTCTATCATTCTTGAGGCTCATATTGTGGATTTGATAAACTTGATTTTTCTCTATCTTCAGCTGAGGATTCAGTTGCAGCTAACTCTAAGGATGAAAACCCTTGGATATTTGTAGGTTAGACAAAAACCCAACTCTACTTGAGAGGTGGATTCATCTAGGATTCATCATTGGGCATATTTGTAGGTTTAACTACCCTTTTGGAGCTTCAACCAGCTAGGGTTTGCAAATTTATTTGTAGGTTGTGTTGATGTGTTTTTCATGACTGCACCAACACAGAATAAAGTTACCAACGACGACTCTATCCTCTCTTGAACAAAATCTCCTGCATGCTAAGATTGCTAGAAAGATCATGCATTCAACTCCAAGGTTCCTTCATGTAGTGGATAGTCTTAGTTGGCTCGATGTGATTTGTTGGTATTTCAAGGGACTTACAGGATTGTTCAACAACGGAGAAAGGAATTTGAATACTCGAAAGGTGTGTCTATAAAGCTCTTGTTTCTTAAACTAACCAGAAAGTACTGAATTAAAATGGGTGTAGGGATAAGAAGGTTCTAATCTACTCTAAGGCATGGGACATGGCGATCAATTCTCGCAGACTTCAACCGAGCTTTGCTTTGCCTCGCTTCGGACAGCTTCCACAAAACTGGTGCAATCTTTAGAGGAGTAATCAAAGGTATTCAGATTATAGTTCAACATGAAGACACCGTCACGATGACGCATACCATCATATGAATTACAAACGAAGTTAAGTCTGCAATGTTCCAGTTGACCACACAAGGCGAATTCACTATCAGCGAACACACTAGTGGTATGGATAGACGAAGCTTGCTCGAATCAAACACCACATTCCACAACTAGCATCTACTTGCATGAAATGAAATTTATTCTACTTTAAGATTCTACTTGAATCGGAAGGACGAAAAAATCTTGCTAGCTGCTCACAACAAAAGATGAAATCATCATCAATGAAAACTCTTTTTATTGAGAGAGTGTTCACAACAACTTCTTACAAAACATTCCATGAGAAAGTTTTCCTTCCTCTTCAATCTACGCTATACTATCAAACTATGCTCTATGCTATGCTATCACCTAGCTGTCTCTCTATTCTAATCTCTACTCTAATCTAATCTAATAAATTACAAATGAGGGGGGGGGGTGCCTTTTTATAGTTGGCCTAGTCCAATGGACGGCTCAGATTACATTACAATGAAGGGGTCAAATTGAGCCACATAAGCCCTAACCCTAAAAACTGCTACCAAGAAGAGTGGAGTGATAAATGAGCAATTAATGTCCACCATCTTCTAGAAGATTCCTGTTTGTAAACACGTTCACACTGTTCTTCTTCCTGACTGCAAACTCTATGAATCTGGCTAACATAGCTTCAATCGGCATGGCAAGCACGTTCTCAATTTGAAACTCCAAGACTGCAACTTCTTTCTCTTGTTTGATGGTGATTTTTTTCCTTGCTACCGCTGCATCCTAGGTATACTTTAGTACCTGAGGATGATCTTCAACGCTTGGTACTTCATCTTTTCTTTCATCCCGATCTTGAAGGATTTTCCGGTCTTGGACTCGAGCATTTCTTCACCTGAGTTGGGCACATTCAGATCCATGCGGAGGAGTTTCAACACTTAGCCATTTCTTCCAACATCTTCCTTCATGTTTTGGGTGCAACTGAGATCTCGTCGAGGAGCTCGAAACACATAAGTTTATCTCCTTTCAAGGTTGTAATATCATCTTGGATTACTTGCTTCATTGCTTCAAGTCATTGTGCTCTGGCCCCGGCGTTCATCCTACAAAATAGATAAAGAGAAGAGCAGCAGAACGCTTTATAGTATAAATTCATTTCACTTACCTAATCCCTACATTTTGATTTCCAAGGTCTGATTGGCCTCATTCATCATTTTCTCCTACAGACTTTGCCTTCTTTACAACCTTTCATCATGGGCGGATTTGATGGGCTTTGCAAATTTCTTCATCTTGATGGTGCAATTGGGATTGTGGTGTTTCATTTCTCCCTTAGAAAACTTCTCACCTTGATGTCTCTTCCTTGAAGATATTTCTCTACCCCTCAACCTTCCTAGGGTGCATTTGACACTGTGCACTTTCATTTTCAAACACTTAGAAAAATTTCTTGATATCTCCAGTTGATAGGGCGCATTTAGGTGTGTCTTCTTCTAGTTTCATTACTTAGAAATGTTGATGTGTTTTTCGTGACCGCACCAACGCAGAATAAAGTTGCCAACGACTTCCCTATTCTCTCTTGATCAAAGTATTCCGCACGCTAAGATTGCCAGAAAGTTCGTGCGTTCAACTCCAAGGTTCCTTAAGTGCGAATAGGCTCAGTTTGGCTCGATGTGATTTGCTGGTATTTCAAGGGGACTTACAGAATTGTTCGGCAGTGGGGAAAGGAATTCAAATGCTCGAAAGATTTAACTATGAAGTGCGGGTTTCCTATTCTAACCAGAAAGTATTGAATTTAAAAGGGTGTAGGGCCTAAGAAGTTTATGTTCTATTCTAAATGCAGGATATGTGGAGCTTCACTTCAATAGACTTCAACCGGATTTCACCTAGCCTCCGTCGGACAGCCTCAGCAAAATCGGTGCAATCTTCAAGGGAAATAGCAAAAGATGTTCAAATTATGACTTAACATGCATACACCATCACAATGACGCATATAAGCATATAAATCACAACCGAAGTTAAACACAAGATAATGTCCAGTTGACCACGCAAGGCAGACTTATCATCAACAAGCCGCTAGTGGTATGGAATAAAGCGAAGCTATCTTAGTAAAACACCACACACCAAAGTAAGCTACTTGCATGAATTTAAGCTACTTGGATACGAAAGGAAGAAGAAACCTTGCTAGCATTTCATGACAAGACGAATTCCATCATCAATGAAAAGATCTATTATCATAAAATGTGTTACACAACAATTTCCTCAAAAGTTTTCAAAGGGAAAACTTTCTTTCTTCTCCAAACTACACTATCAATCTACTTCTAAGCTACTCTAAGCTGTCCCTCTACTCTAATTCTACCCTGATCCTCTCTACTGTCTACTTTCTAATGAAATACAAATGAGGGGGACTCCCCCTTTATATAGCTAGCCAAGTCCCAAAAGACGGCTAGGGTTACAATCAATAGAGTGGCCAGAATCGTGCCACCTCAGCCCTAAATAATATTGCCCTAAAAACCGCCACAAGGAGAGTGGGGTAATAAATGCGCCATAATGTCCACCATCATCCTTCTAGAAGATTCCATTTGTAGACGCGTTCACACTGTTCTCGATCTTCTTTCTTGGCGTTGTTCTTTGATTTCTTCCACTTGAGGGTCTTCATCTTCGTCACTTCGAATTATACTAAGTCTTAACACTTAGCCATTTTCTTGCAAATTTTCCTCCTTCGAGATTGAAACTCATCTTCATTGTGCTTCCACTTCCAGTCATCGTGCTCCGGCCTCGACATTCCTCCTGCGAAACAAGCAAGGAGAAGGGTATTAGAACACTTCATAATCTAAGCTCAACTTACTTACCGATTATTACGCTCCAACTTTCAAGCGTCCATCGCCAACTTTGCGTTCAAGTTCATGCCTTAGACAAACTTCATCTTTGAGAAATTCATTTCACCTGCTGGAGCTCTGATAACCTCGATTTTATTCATTTCTGGCTCAAATAAACTATCTTCACGAAGGATTGAAGCAAATTCACCTAGGCAGTTTCTTTCAAATTCATCGTCTGGAGGACCTTACCTTGAAAACACATTTTCTTCATTTTTGCCTTAGAAAATTTTCAAATTTCCCTTATGAAATTCATCACCTGGTGCCCATTTAAAATCTTCATCACAGAATCCTCGACAAGTTGTGGAAGACCTTGAAATCAACTCCTCATCGATAATCTTCAATACCCAGAAGAAAATTTCCTCCAGAACGCTTCGAATCCATGGGTACCCAACGAACGGGTTCATTTTATTTCTCTGAATTTTGAACCTTAGAAAATTATTCTTTCAACAATTTGGTCCTCGTTCTTCGATCCCCTCTGAGAATTTTGCTCTGACTTGGAAATTTTTTATTAACCTCGTGAAGCTGGCAATCACTGACTTCACCTCTGGCAACTTTGCTCACGCTTCAGGAAAATTCCATCACCTCTCCAGACTTGGCATTTTTCTAAGACAAAACATTTGTGCCTTAGAAAAATATTTTAAAT
Source organism: Sequoia sempervirens (assembly GCA_007258455.2). Lineage (NCBI taxonomy): Eukaryota > Viridiplantae > Streptophyta > Pinopsida > Cupressales > Cupressaceae > Sequoia > Sequoia sempervirens. The sequence continues at coordinate 293,387,082 of VDFB02270651.1, read as the reverse complement.
CATCCCTTTGGAAAATTTTGCCTTAAAAATTTTATATCCAGCTCGATCAACTTTGCCTGTGAAAATATCAACCTCACTTAGAAATTTTTTTATGAAGGCGCCTAGCACATTTTATTCTATAATACCACCACTTCGTATTTAACTTCACACTTGAAAAATATTTTTGAAGCTCCAATGCCTTAGAGGAAATTTTATCACTCATCTCATATTTTATTTCACACTTGAGAAGAATCACGCCTTAGCACTCACAAGCCTAGCATCACACTTGAAGGTGAATATTTTAAAAGTCTAACGCCTTAGCATACTTATCATCCCTCAACACTTTTAGGCGCATATGGCATATACAAGAGGATACGCCTAGCAATTTTATTTTCCATCACTCACCACCTTTATACTTGAAGAGGAAAATCACGCCTTAGAAAATTTTCACACTTATGCCTTAAGAAATTTTCTAACACTTCATCACTTATCACCCTTGGCGCATAGCATTTGGAGAATAATATTACCACTTAGGGAAATTTTGAAACCACGTCTTATTTCATCTTCAACACTTCACATGCACCTTGTCCACGCCTTAATCACATTTCACCTCACTTTGGCGCACTTGACATTTGAAGAAGGACTTCACACTTTCAACGCCTAGCATTCATCAAGCTTTCACCACGCCTAGAAGAGAATTTTCACCCACCTTTACCTTATTTACTACCTTTATTCACCTTTCACATCTCAACTTTGGGCGCATTTGAGACATAGAGGAGGATGGGCGCATTTTGCATGATGTAGTGGATGAAGATTCCAACGCCTTAACCTTTTGTCTTCACTTGAGCTTGTTTGGGCGCATTTCTTGCCTTGAGGAGGATAAACTTTGTTGACCCTTTGACCTTTTTGCTTGCTGGGCGCATTTTACATGTCTAGGAGGATGAAAATCTGCAACGCCACCTCCTTTGGAATATTCCCCACCTTGTTTTTGTCTTTACTTGCCCTTATTTGGGCGCATTTCACATAGGGAGAGGGATAGAAGATGTTGACTCTTTTGACCTTTTGAGAGATGGGCGCATTTGCTAGGTGATGGAGGATGAGAACCCATACTTAGAAAAATTTTCAAATACCTTGCACCAACTCTTCCTTGGGCGCATTTTAGCATGGGAGGAGGATAAAATTCTTTGACTTGTTTGACCTTCTCTCAAGATGGGCGCATTTGAGGCCTCTAGGAGGATGAACAGTGACTTAGAATATTTTTCTTGATGCCTCTTTGAGCTGGGCGCATTTTACCCCTGGTGAAGGACGAGGTCTCAGACTTAGAAAAATTTTCAACTTTTTCCTCTTCAAGTTTGGGCGCATTTTGCCCCTGGAGCAAGATAAAACTTTGACTTTCTTTGACTTTTCTCACCTTGGGCGCATTTTGCCTTGTGTGAAGGATGAACTTCGTTTTCAAAAATTTTCCACGCCCCTAGCTGAGATGGGCGCATTTTCTTATGCCTGTTAGACAAATTTTTCATCATCCTTGCCAGCCTACGTGCCCTGCTATTTATAGTAAGTTCTCTGAATTTGCGCCTGTGAAGCTCGGGATGGCCTGAAATTTTGAACGTAGCATCCTCATACCCTGTTAACCTGTCGGCACTGCCATTTTTAATCACCCTACTATTTATAGCACGTTTCTGAAGGTGGTTTACTATAAATAGTAAGCTCTTGATTCTGATAGCTCCCAAGCTCCGATCGAGTTGAAATTCAAATGAGGCGATCCTCACCACGTGACCTTACTGCCACAACGATGCATGCAACTGATTTACTATTTTTAGCCGTTCAAATTGACTTACTATAGTAAGTGTGCTGCTTGACTCGAAATTTCACCGCAGATGCTGGCACGCGGTGGTTTACATCGAAGATTTTGACTTTTGATGCCTATTTTTAGGTCTGCCGGAAACCCTAACTTGCACTGCATGCGTATCAAAAGATCTCTGTTTGTCTTCGTTTCTGTGGCATTGCGATCGCTCGTGATTGAACTGCTGGGAGGCGGCTGCCGGGACACACCTGCTAAAAATAGCAAGTTCCTTACTGAGTGAGAATCCTCATTTGCATGTCACACCATCGCGAAGCTCTCGAAAAACCCATCAGGAATCACCTGACATGCAAAAGAAACCTCGACATGCAAACCCTAAAAATAGCCTCGGAAGGCTGAATCCTGAAAGTGGTCACCTCGACTTGCATGTTATACCATCGCGAAAGTCTCGAAAAACCCAGAAGGAATATGCAGACATGCAAAGAAAATCTCTGCATCTGGACCCTGGAATTTGTGCCGGAAGCCGGACTGCTAAAAATAGTAAGTTATCCATTTTTGCTCAAATTTGGCATGCAAGCAGTTTGGTACACTCTGAATGCAGTGTGATGATCGGAATCTCAAAATAGCTGACAAATTGCCCTGAATTTCACACTTACTAAAAATAGTAAGTACCTGGAATCTGATGAAAACTGGCTGGAAGCCTGCCGGATGTCTGCTGACAACAATGTTAAGTTCAATTTTCAATTTACTCACTTTATCTGACCTTGAATTGACCAGGAACGACGAAACCCTAATTTTAGACTTGGCCAACATTTCGCGTTTAAGCTCAACGGCGGGCCTGTCCCAGAAAGAAAGACAGTAGAGAGACAACAACAAAAACCAACCAACACCAAACCAAAAGCAAAGCCAAAATTAGGGGGTCCCCATTTGCAATGGGGCGATGTGTGAAAAACGTCACAACAAGAAAATTTTCAAAGCATCTCTCTTCACTCTGGGCTCATTTGAGGGGTCTAACTTTCATTTTGCTACGCCTTAGAAACTTTTCAATTTCACCTCTTGACTTAGGCGCATTTCCACCCTTACACTTTCAATTTTCAACACTTAGAAAAGTTTCCACTGCTTCAGGTTGCTAAGGCGCATTTAAGGACCTCTACCTCCATTTTGCTTGCCCTAGAAAAAAATTTCAATCACTTGCTCAAGTTGGGCGCATTTAGCCCCTTGCACTTCCAATTTCATTGCCTTAGAATTTTTTTTAAACCAACCTCTTGGCACTTGGGCGCATTTCACCCCTTCTAGTTTCATTTTCCATGACTTAGCCAAATCTCCATCAACTCATCTTTCATTCTCTCTCAACGGCGCATTTGGGGGTGGGAGCTTCCAACTTCAAACACTTAGAAAATTTCTCTATCTCCCCCTTCAAATTAGGCGCATTTGAGGTGTTGTGCTTTCAGTTTCAATGCCTTAGACAAATTTTAAGGTATCTCTCCAGACTAAGGCGCATTCAAGGGGTCCAACTTTCATTTTCTCAGACTTAGAATATTTTACTATCCCCCTCTTCAAGCTAGACGCATTCAAGGGTAGCTACTTCAATTTTTCCTGCCTTAGAAAAATTTCAACACTTCTTCAAGTTTAGGCGCATATGACTAGGCTTACTTCAAGTTTTAAAGACTTTGTCAATTCTTAAGCTTCCCCCCTCAACTTGGGCGCATTTGGGGGTGCTTACTTCCAATTTCCAAACACTTAGTAAAATTTCCACTTCATCTCCCATCCTAGGCGCATTTCAAGGGTCAAGCTTCAAGTTTCAATGCCTTAGAAACTTTTCTTACCCCTTCTCAAGGTCAAGGTGCATCTCAGGGGTCCTACTTCCAATTTCAGACACTTAGAAAAAATCTTCAAGCTCTCCATGCAAGTTGGGCGCATTCTACTAGGCTAGCTTCCAGTTTCAAGTACTTAGCCAAATTTTCACCTCCTCTACTTCAGGATAGGGCGCATTTGATGCCTTGAGCTTCCAATTTCTCAGACTTAGCAAATTTTTCATGGCCCTCCAAGCTTCTTAAGGTGCATTTAGCAGGCTGAACTTCCATTTTGCTAGACTTAGATGAATTTTGATTCCTCAATTCTCAGCCTGAGCACACATTGGTGGGTGAGCTTCAAGATTCAGATTTTGAAAGATTTTCACCAACCTCTTAAACCCTGGGCGCATTTGGAGGCTGGGGCTTCAAGTTTCAGATACTTAGAAATTTTTTATGCCTCCTGCCTAGCTTCCTATTTTTAGTAAATTCTGGAGCTCCTGTAATTCCCATGGATACCTGATTTCTGCTCAACTTGACCTTCGTGATGTAACTGTTGGGTTCACACCTGTCACCTACGTTGACCTGTGATTTATAGTAACTGCTTGATTTTAGAACTTCTGCAACTTTGTTTGACGTGAAATTTGCTCCATGGGGTCCTCGTAACCTGTTTGTCTTGTTCACACCGGTGCTTTGTGCTGACCTGCTATTTATAGCCTATTTCTGAAGGTGACTTACTATAAATAGTAAGTACTCGGATTGCGTTCAAATTTTACCAGTGGATTCCTTGAAAGATATTGATTGTAATGGGATACTTCAGTTTTCGGAGATTTTGGCATTTGACCCTTCGTTTTGAGTCCCGAAGCTGGAAACCCTAATCTAACTTGCATGTTGCTCAAAAGATCTCCATTTGACCCCATTTTTGTTGCATGTCGCTTTGTTTGTGATGCTGAAGTGCTGGGCAGCTGCCGGAGTGATCCTACTAAAAATAGTAAGTGTCTGAAAAAGTGACCAACTTTACTTGCATGTTACCTTGTTGCGTAGCTCTTGAAAAACCCATGAAGAATATGCTGACATGCACTGAAAAATCCTTCATGCAAACCCTAAAATTTGCCCTTGAAGACAACTCTGCAAAAAGGTCTTGATCCTGGTTTGCATGTTACATCACTGCGAAGCTCCTGAAAAACCCACAAAGAATATCTAGACATGTGTTGAAGACTCAACATGCAAACCCTAAAAATAGCCTCCAAAGTCGAGACTGCTGAAAGTTATCGTCTCATCTTGCATGTTATATCATTGCGTAGGTTTCGGAAAACCCAAAAATATTCTCCAGACATGCACCGAAAAACTTTGCATGCAAACCCCAAAAATAGCCTTTGAAGCTTGAGTTGTTGAAAATCAATATCTCGACTTGCATGTTATATCATCGCGAAGGTCTTGAAAAACCCAGAAAAATTCTCCAGACATTCATTGAAAACTCCAACAAGCAAACCCTAAAATTGGCTCATGAAGCCTAGACTGCTAAAAATAGCAAGTTGTCTGTTTCAGCTCAAAATTTGCAGGCAAGCAGTTTAAGGTGTCTTAATCATGATGCAACAGTCAGAATGCAATTAACCAACTCAAAGTGACCTCAAATTGACATGAAAAGCGCAAACCCTAATTCTACAGACTTAGCCAAAACTTCAAATTTAAGCTCAAAGATGGGCACATCCCCGGAAAGACAAGTAGCAAAGAGAGAGACAACGGGAAAAACCAACCAAAATCAAGCCAAAAGACCCAAATGAAGCAAAAATTAAGGGGTCCCCATTTGCAATGGGGCGATGTGTGAAAAGGTCATAACAGGTTGAAGATTGGTGTTGTAGATTTGAGCTTATTGAGTCATATTTTCATGAGATTTGGGACGGCTAGGGTTTATACTTGTTGGAGTAGAATTTTACCAAGCTGGCCGCTAGGGTTTGAGACCCATTTTGGAGGTGTTATTGTAGATTTTGGGCTCTAAAGATTTTATTTAAATTTCCTGAGCTATTTGACCTAATTTGGAAGGCTATTGGGAGTCATTTGGCATAATATTCAGAATTTTCGGAGCTGCCTATGATTTTATATAATTTTTGCAGTATTGGGACGACTAGGGTTTGGCACGTTTTTGGTCAAATCTTTATTCCAGCTTGGAGGTGTCTATGGTTTGAATGTGGATCAGTTTTGGCATCATTTTTGAGCATCATTTCCAGGTTTTCTTTATAGGAGAATTGCTGGTTTGAAAATTCTCTAAAAATTAGTCCTTGATCAGCCATTATCTTCTCCATATCATTGTGCATGTTGTCCACCACTACTACATTGTATCTAGGTATGTTTGCATTGCCAATGTACTTCATTCTATATTGAAATCAGACAGGAATAGCTTGCTGTTGTAATCAGATCAGAACCTTATTAGGTCTGATATACATTGTTTTCAAGGAGAAATAAGAAGCTATTTATGTTCTTTCATGTTGTATTTCAATATATAGTTGCATGTTGTTATTTCATGTCATTGCACATCAAAACATAAAGCAAAATCAACAAATAGACATCCAAAACCCTCAACATACTCAAAAAATCAGATTGTATGCAAAGTGTTTGACAAAATGCCAAACAACACAAACTGAAAAATTCAGGGCAGAATAAGCAAGGGTTCTGTTGATGTGATTTTTGTGACCACACCAATCAGCAGAACAAAGTATCCAAAGGTTACTCCATTCTCTCTTGATCAAAGTATTCCGTACGCTAAGATTGCGAGAGAGATCGTACGTTCAACTCCAAGGTTCCTACAATGCAATGGAATACCCTTAGTTGGTTCGTTGTGATTTGGTGTTTTCACGAGGGGACTTACACAATTGTTCACAAGTACTTGGCAGCTGACAACAGGTTAATGATAGAAGGGGATTTTCGTGTGGGATGCGAATGATTTGGCGATGAGGTACGTGTTTCCTATACTAACCAGAAATGTGCGGAATTTAAATAAGTGCAGGGTTTAGAAGATCTAAGTTCTATCTAAGAGCGGAATGTGGGATCAACTTCAGCAAGCTTCAACTAGACCTTGCTTCGCCTCGCGTTGGACAACCTCTACAAAGTCGGTGCAATCTTCAAGGGGGTAGCAACGAGTGTTCAAATCACAATTCAGCATAAAGACACCATCACAATGACGCATGCCAAGACGTGAATCGTAACCGAAGTTAAGCTTATAAAGTGTTCCAGTCGACCACACAAGGCAAACTTGCCGTTAGCAAGCTGCTAGTGGTATGGATTAAACGAAGCTGCCTTGATCAAACACCACAATCCACAACTAACTTCTACTTGCATGAAAATGAAAATTACTCTAATCTAAACTACTTGAAGTAGAAGGGCGAATAAATCTTGCTAGCTGCTCATAACAAAAGACGAAATCATCATCAATGAAACTCTTTTTATTATGATAGTTTTCACAACAACTTCTTACAAAGTTCTCAAGGGGAAACTTTCCTTCTCCTTCAAACTATGCTATGCTAACAAACTATGCTAAGCTATCTCAACTATTCTATCAGTCTCTTTGCTCTATTCTTTGATCTAATGATGTACAAATGAAGGGGGGATGCCCCTTTTATAGATGGCCCAGTCCAATGGGCGACTTAGATTACAATCAAATGGAGGGCTCAGATCAAGCCACATCAACCCTAACCCTAAAAACTGCCAAAATGAGGAGTGGCACAATAAATGAGCCAGAAGATTCCCACTCACTCCCAAAATAACAAAGGCAATCAATGCCCACTATCAATTATCTAGAAGGTCATCATCCAGAAAGGCGTTTCCGTTCTCCTTCTCCTTGGTTGCAAAATCAATGAATCTAGCCATCACAGCCTCAACCTCCTAAACTGAGATAGGCAGAATATGATCAAGCTGAAATTCCAACACTATAACTGCTTGCCCATGTTGAGTACAAGACTTTCTCCAAGTAACTAAAGCATCCTGAGTGTTCTGAATAATGCTGGAGAAAGTTGAGGTGTTCTCAAAGTCATTCTGAACAAAAGTCTTCACCTCTGAAAAGAAAGGTGGTAGTCTACTCCTCAAATCATTAGCAGTCACCTCCTCAGAAGTCAACCTCCTAGCAAAGATAGCCTCCAATGTGTTCAGGACTCCATCAAGAATGTTCGTTATGGCCTTTTTGACCCTTGCTGAATCTGCCTGTGCCGCATCAAAGAATCCTCGGCCTGTGACAACTAAAGAGTACCAACTGGTGAAGTCATATCTATCACCCTCTTGTATCACGCCTCCCTCAACCAAAGTCTGTAAGGGAGTATGCATCAAAGCCTCTAGACGAAGGACAACCTTGGTCTGATAGATATGAGCCTCTCCCCAAGCCTGATCAACCGCATCCATCCGTGCCATAATGTTGGAAGCCTGCTGATAAGCATGAGCAAGATCCTCCATAAACTTTTCTGTCTCGACACGAACGCTAGCCACCCACTTATCTGCCTCCTGTGCCATCTTTCTCAAATCTTCCAAGCTGCTAACTGATTCTCTAAGAAACTCGGTTGGAAGCTCAATCGCCGGATTCTCTTTCCCACAAGGACGAGACAAGTGTTGTACGCAACCTATCAATGTCTTGTGCTCCCTTTTCAATTTCTTGTATTTGCCTTCAGTCTGGAGCAATCTGTTCTTGAGTGCCTGGTAGGAGTTATCACACTCCTCAATTATCTATGCTCTTGTGGGGTGACCTAACTCCATGGTGGTGATCACATAATTTTTTGGAACAGCCTCATCTTGATCACACTCAACCCTTGGCACAACCACGTGAAGGGTGCGAGAGCCATCCTCATCTGTTGAAATCTTTGAAAACTTCCTAGCTCTCTTCTTTGTTGGAGGCGCACTGATCCTACTTAGGAATTCCTCCATCTTAATTGCTGGATCAGTTTCCTCAACGGGGCTCCTCCTCATCCTGTCTCTAAGCCAATCTGGTACTACCTGCTGTAGGTCAGAAATAATAAATGGCTGCTCATTTCTTGCTTCTTCTTCACGAACTTCTTCTCTAACTTCATCTTGACGAAGCTCACCGACTTCTACAGGCTGAGTATCTCCTGAAACTTGGGCTTCTTGTCCTGTAATCGTGTCATCCTCTAACGTTGCCTAAGCTCGTGCTGGAAGCGTGTATCTATGGCCGTTTCTTCATCTTCTTCCTGCTGGTTATCTCTGGTAGGTGCGTTGACACTCTGGCCAACAGATTCCCTTCATGGTGGCTGATTAGCCTCCTGCAATTCTTGTTCCTTATTCAACATATTCCTTTGATCAACAAATAATGAAACCTCTTGTATACTTGGAGAACGTGTTTCCAATGGTGTAGGTGATGCCACCTCAATTCTCGGAGGCTCTGGCTGGATTGGCTCTTTCCTTCGTGACTTTAGAGCTCGAGCAACCTGCTTCTTTTTTGTAGTAGTTGGCGTCCTATGATCTTCCATCAAATTGTAAGTAAGAGGAATTGTCCTGCTCTTAAGCCTATTCACATGCCTCTCAACCCATCCTCTGGTGAATGTCAGGACTGGTATGCAAAGTGTATCCAAATCCGCAATCTCCGGCTCTGATCAATCTAGAAGTGGGACTGGGGTATCCCTCACTATCTCATAATCTAGATGAAGAACATTCATATCCTCATCTATTTGGTCCGGCACTGGAATAATCTTGCACTCCCTAATCATGCCCAAAGGTAATCTTGAAAACATCCTTTTTCTTACCTTAGCTTCATCCAATGCACTAGCCCAAAAATCTTCAATATTTGCCTTATGCTTGAACTCCTCTGACAACATCCATCTGATATTCTTGTGGGGATCATAATACTGCCTGCTAGTGTGGTAAGAAAGATGGAAAAACTGAAGTTCATTTTCAGCTTCCTTGGCTGCCTGCAATGAAGGACACACTTCTTCTGAATTTCCCATGATGATTGGGAAGTCAAGTCCTCCCTTTTTCTTCTTCTTCTGAATCTTATCATAGGCGATGAGTTGCCTAGATATTTCTTACATCAAAATCCTGTTTGTAGGGTATTTGGGCAACCTATATGGATATGAAGAGAACCCTTGCAGCCTAATGTAAGTAAATTTCGGAAATTGGATAGACCAACACTTGCACCTTTCTATCAACTCCTGAGCTTCCTTGGAGATCCTGTGATGAGTTCTTTCCTGAAGTGATCTCGTTATGTGCATGGTGAAGGCGTCATTGACTCTCTTGTAATGAGATGTGCTCGTCAAGTGCAGCTGCGGACAAGCCTCATGAACCTTAAACTACTGAGAGCCACACCCAATAGGCTCCTTGTATGATATTCCTCTGTACTTCGTCATACGAGCCAACATGTAGATGATGTATGAGCCCATATAGAATGTTTTCGTTCTCCTCAAACTCCGAAGTTGCTATGCAAATTATCACTGATCATTACTGCCCAATTAATAAACTCCTTGCCTTCTAGCACAAGGTTGATGTAATAAAACATCCAAGGCTCAAAGATGAACGCCTGGGGACATCCTCCAACTCTGCTGAGCATCATGATCAAATCACAATATTCCTACTTGAGATCATCTGAGATTATCTGTTTCGGAAACTTCGTGCCAGTGGGCTTGGGCTTGTTCATCCAACGGGAGTTTATCATATCAACACATCTTTCAAATGTTGAAGCATACATCCGCTCAGCACGTTCTCTCGTTTTGTAGATCATCTTCTCATGTGAGGGAATTCCAAATGCTTCACCAATAGCTGCAGGTGTGAGGTTGGCGAACAACTTGCCCTCTGGTGAAGTGATAGTCCTTTTGTCTGGGTTGTAACAGTTAGCACACTCCATGATCAACTCCGAGCACTGAATTGCTGGTGGAAAACCAGCAGTTGCATAAAGTCCACTTTTGACAATATTGTGAGAAGTGATTGATGGATGATGGCCTCCAATTCCCATCATTCGGCTTTTAAAAGCTCCCATATTAAAAGAGCCCAAGTTCGTATCAACCAACTTCCCCAACTTTGAAGAAAACTTCGACTCCGGCAGGAAAGACTTGCTCAGCTTCTTGATCACAGCTTGTCTTGACGCATTTGCCTTGCTGGATTCAACATTATTTTCCTTGCCAGTCGCTCTTACTTCAGCCATTCTGCAAAAACAAAAGATAGTCATCAACAATTTAACTTAGAAAAATAAGATCACATCGGGGCTGTCAACAAATTTTCGAAATGAGAAGCTGCAACACTAAATTTCAACTTCAAACCTCAACTCCTGCAACAACTTCGAACTTTCAACACTTAGAAAATTATCTTGCAGCAATAAAACTTCAGCACTTAGAAGAAAAATTCGACCCAAGTTTGCTTCAACAACTTCTTAGCTTCAAATTTATCTCTCCTCAAAGCTCAAGTTTGAATTTCTCCACACTCAACTTTCCTCACACTGCAATCTTCTTTCACTTTAGAGCTCAAGTTGAACTTGCTAGCTGATGAAGAAAACTGAACAAAAACTTACATCTCATATAGCCAAGTCCATTTCTAGAAGAAGCTTATTTTAGTCAGTACATTCAAATTTCGATTTTCCCTCCTTTAGTAGCTGCAACACTTGGCGTTTGGCATCTAGAATATTTTGACCTTCTAGAATTTCAAGAAGATTCACTGGTCTAGGCATACTTTACTATCATTTTTTTAAATCATCTTTTGAAAATATTAAATTCAACTGCTCCCCCTTTAGAAATTCATTTCACCAGCTGAGGTATTGACACTTTGATTTCATCCATCTCTGGCTTGGGAAGATTATTCAAATTTGATCAAAATCATCTAGGCATTCAATTTCAAATTCACCAGTCAAGACATTTCATTTTCAAAAGGAACACTTCTATTCCTTGCCTTAGTAAAATTTTAATTTTCCTTAGGAAATTTCATTATTCAGGCGCCCATCAAAAATCTTCATCCTAAAGTCCTTGGCGAGGTGTGGAAAATTTTGAAATCAACTCCTTGTCGAAGATATCTAGTACCCAAAAGAAAATTCCCCTCAGAAAACATCAAATTCATGGGTCTATAGACGAAGGGGTACTTTTAATTTTTTACAATTTATACCTTAGAAAAATATTTTGCCATCAAAATTTATCTTCATTCTTCATCTCTGGGCGTATTTTTCTAGCTTTGCCTTGGACAATTTTCTTTCAACCTCATGAAGTTGGCGCATTTTGATGTGTCTACTGCCAATTCACACATGCCTTAGAAAATTTGATCATCTTCTCTCAAGCTTAAGTGTATTTCTCTAGAGGAGGTGGAATTTTGTGCCTTAGAAATTTTTTAAATACCATCACCAGCATGGGCGCATATGAGGGTGTGAGGAGGAATTCCTAACACTTAGAACATTTTTGAAAGAGCCAACACCTTTGGGCGCATATAGCTAGTGGTGAAGGAATTAACAATACTTGGCACATTTTTTAGAAAGCCACCACCTTGAATATGGGTGCATTTGACATGTCAAGTAGGAATATCCCACGCCTTAGCACATTTCCTAGAGCCACCTTGAATATGGGCGCATTTGGGGTCCTCTACAGGAATTAACAATGCCTAAGAAACTTTTTCTTCACATGTCTTGGAGATGGGCGCATTTGGAGGGTCAAGGAGGAATTAAACAACACTTTGAATCTTTTCTAGAGCCATTTCCATCATGGGCGCATTTGACATGTCAAGCAGGAATATCCCAACGCCGTAGCTTCTTTTCCTTCACGCCTTTTGGAGATGGGTGCATTTGAGGTACCAAGGAGGAAATTCCAATGCCTTTGGAAGATTCACAACATGCTTTCCTAGCTTGGGCGCATTTCAGGGGTCAAGGAGGAATTTACACTTTTCCTTAGCCATTTTCTCACCCTATCCCTCTCCTTGGGCGCATTTGGGGTGTGGAGGTGGAATTTAACAACACTTAGAAACTTTCTTCACCTTGACTTGATGAGGGCGCATTTCAAGGCCCGAGGAGGAAGTTGCCAATACTTAGAAATTTTTTTCAACCTTCTCCCTCACATTGGGCGCATTTGAGGGTGTGAGGAGGAATTTCTCTTCACTCAACATTTTCCTTGTCTCCTCCCAAGGTTAGGCGCATTTCAGGGGGTGAGCAGGAACTTGCAATGCCTTAGAATATTTACAAGCACCTTTCCTTGAGATGAGGGCGCATATGACTAGTTCTGTAGGAATTTTCATGCTTAGCATATTTCTCCATCCATGAGCCATCTTCATCTTGGGCGCATTTCACAAGGGGTGAAGGAATTTTCTCAGACTTAGACATTTTTTAGCTTGCTCGCCCTGGTTTGCTATATTAAGTTTCTGATTTTCACCCTTCTGAAGCTTGGATTGATTTGAAATTTTAACCACAGGATCCTCATGACCCAACTGATCTGTTCACATTGCCATCTCCTGCTGACTTGCTATTTATAGCCTGTTTCTGGAGGTGATTTACTATTTATAGTAACTGCTTGGTTTCAGGACTTCTGCAACTTTGTTTAACGTGAAATTTGACTGACGTGATCCTCATGGGTTGACTTGCTTGTTCACACTGGCGCCTCGCACTGACTTGCTATTTATAGCTTGTTTTTGGAGTGCCTTACTATAAATAGTAAGTGCTCAGATTGGCTTCAAATTTCACCAGTGGAATCCTTGAAAGATACTAATCGCTATGGGATACACCAGTTTTCGGAGATTCTGGTATTTGACCCCTCATTTTGGGTCCCGAAGCTAGAAACCCTAATTTGACTTGCATGTTGCTCAAATGATCTCCGTTTGACCCCGTTTCTGTTGCATGTCGCCCTGTTCGTGATACTGAAGTGCTGGGCAGTTGCCGGAGTGGTCCTGCTAAAAATAGTAAGCGTCTGAAAAAGTGACCAACTCTGCTTGCATGTCACCTTGCTGCGTAGCTCTTGAAAAACCCATAAAGAATAACTTGACATGCATTGAAAAGTCCTGCATGGAAGCCCTAAAAATAGCCTTTGAAGACAACTTTTGAAAAAGTTCATGATCCTGGTTTGCATGTTACATCACTGCGAAGCTCTTGAAAAACCCACAAAGAATATCCAGACATGCCTCGAAGATTCCAACATGCAAACCCTAAAAATAGCCTCCGAAGTGAAGATTGCTGAAAGTTATCATCTCATCTTGCATGTTATATCACCACGTAGGTCTCGAAAAACCCAAAAATATTCTCTAGACATGCACCGAAAAACTTCGCATGCAAACCCTAAAATCTGCTTCTGAAGGTGATGCTTACTAAAAATAGAAAGTTGTCCGTTTCAGCTCAAAATTTGTAGACAAGCAGTTTAAAGTGTCTTGGATGCAGTGTAACGGTTAGAACTTCAACAGTGTTGAGAAAATGTCCCAAATTAGGTATTTACTAAAAATAGTAAGTTATCAGAATTCAATGAAATTTTTTCGGGAACCTATTGGAAGCTTGCCGAATGTAGTGCCAAGCTCAGATTTCAATTCACTCACTCCATTTGACTTCAAACTAACTGGAGGATTCAAAACCCTAATTCTCAGACTTAGCCAAAATTTCACGTTTAAGCTCAAGGACGGGCACATCCCCGGAAAGGCAGACAGCAGAAAGAGACACAGAGAGAGAGAGACAAAACCAAAGCCAAAAGACGAGGAATAGAGCAAAAGTTAGGGGGTCCCCATTTTAAATGGGGTGATGTGTGAAAAGGTCACAACAGGTTCTTACAAGGATCTATGGAAATTTGGGAAGCTTTATCTTCCATCTTGGCTGACTGCCCTTGTACTTTATCAAGGATTCTTGACAACCTTTCTTGGGGCCTTGGTTCAAAAGGAGTCTACTCTGTTGCTCTTGGCTATCAAGCTCTTGAATTTCAAAAATTGGGATTGGGAGATTTTCCCTAGTGGAAGAGAATTTGGAACAAAGTAGGATGGCCCAAATGTATTTTTTTCCTTTGGTTAGTATGTCACAAAAAATGCTTAACTTGGTAAAATATTAGGAAGAGAGGATTTTATGGACCATCCCTATGCTCTTTGTGTAGAAGCAATGAGGAAAGCACAATTCACCTGTTCTTTTGCTCCTTTTCTATGGAAACATGGCTTATGCGGTGGAATCTTTGGAATAGACCGGTCATTTAGTCGACTTCTTTGATTGATCTTTGGAATAGCCTAGGACATCCTCTTGCTTCTGCTTCCTTCCTTCGTGCTACTTGGGACATTGGTCCCTCCTTTATTTTTTGGCAGATATGGGGGAGAGAAATAGGCAAATCTTCTAGGAGTGTCAAAGCTTCTAGGAGTTGATCAAGAGAATGCTCAAGGAGACTGTCATGTCCCCTTCTCAGTGACATCTCTCGGAGCACAGGATTAGCCTATCATACGACCCTCGTAGGCTGATAGACTGGATAGAGGGTCACGTTGGAGCTTGGCTCAGCTTCAGTTGGCAGAGTTTGGGCTCGATCGGACACTTTTTGCATAAGTTGCTATTTTTAGCAGTTTTTGGCAGTCAGAGTGGGACCCCTGCTATTTTTAGCAGTATGGATTATTGGTGTTCAGAATCACTTCAGTGTTCGTCAGCTTCAGACGGATCAGGCATCGGATGAATAATGAGAGAGATATTAATATTTAATTGAATTAATTAAATATTAATTAATTGGAGATTATAATATAAAGTTATAATATTTAATTATAACTTAAGTGATTTCTGTTAAGGGGGTCGCCCATCATCAGAAGGGGCCAATTGGCAATTATATTTTATAATCAAAAGTTACTGCTGAGACTATTGAAATAATAAAATAATAAAAGTCGAATTCTTTTATTATTCCCTATCTTTTAGGAATTCGCACTTTTGAGGGTATTAAGCAGTTTGCATTGGGATTCGAGCCATTATGCATATTGAGTTATTGAGAATTGATCAAGTTTGGTCTGAGCAAGAAGCTTTAGGGTTTCAGTCTCGAATTCTTTGGGGAACGAGCCATCTCCATTGAAAGCAGTTCAGAGGGTGTGAGATATCACCTGATTTATTGCCAGCACAGAGGTTTCTTCATCCAGAAGAGATCATAGAACTTCACAGAGCATTTATTGTCAGAGTTTTGATTCAGGGTTCCAGCCAGTAGACATTATTCTTCAAGGCGCATCATTTCAGAGGGTTTAGACAGCAATTTCAGGAAGGCCGTACCATTGTACTTGCTGCTGTTGACAGAGCCGTACTTTTCTATACTTGGCCGTACCATATTACAGGCCGTACTTCATCTCTTGAGAAAGGCGCTTCATATATTGTCTTCCAGTCTTCACCAGTGGTGGCGTCCCTGCATCTGGCATCATTGTTAATCATCAGAAGGTGGGAGAAGAGGTTATTTAATGCAGCCGTACCAGATCTGATCACTTTCAGCCTGCTGCTAATCTCAGGTTCCTTATTTAATAAAAATCATTGTTTTTATATTGCATGTCAGTAGATCATTTTTGTAATCATTTCAGAAGAACAAATAATAGATTGGCATCTGTATTTGCATCAAATACTACTGTTATCAGAGTGGATTTATTTTTATTTGAATTTATTTCCTATTCTTTGCAAAATCGCAATCTTTCATTTATTGCACAAAACCCCAAAAAAATCAAAACTTCAGAAAAACACAAAAAAACGTCAGATTTGAGAAACAGAGGAAATTAGGGTTTCTACAGAGACCATTGAGGTCAAATTCCTTTTTGAAGGTTGCCTCTCCTCTTCTGATCTTCATTTGGTCAAGCTCTTGGACCTAAACCTATCCGATCCTCCCCTAGGTGGATTTAAATCCAAAGATCAATTGTTTGTGAAGGCCAATACATCTGGAAAATGGCACCCTCCTCCAAGTGGGTATCTTAAAATCAAATCTGATGGTTCTTTCAAAGGTAATCTGGGTGTAGCTGGTATCGGGGGTGTTGGCAGGGACAACATTGGATTGGTTCAATTTCTCTTTACTATTCATATGGGTGTTCATTCAAACAATCTCATGGAAGCCTGGGCAATCTTAAAGGCCCTTGAAAGGGCTTATTTCAAGGGTTGGAGATGGGTAATATGTGAATTTGACTCCATGATTCTTGTTTCACTGCTGAATAAAAGAAATTTCCAAGAGGCATCATGGAGATTGATCAGGGTGGCAGAACAAATTCTTGGCTTAGCAACTAACTTTGACTCAATCGCATTCATCCATATCCCTAGAGAGTGGAATAGGGTCGCAAACTTCCTAGCCAAATGGGCTTTTGATGGAGATTGAGATTGGCATATCATTGAATGGAATGAGTTAGATTATGAAAAAATGCAACACTTCTTCAGATTTATTCATGATGACCAAAGGGAGATTGGGTAGCATTTCAAATTGGATTTGGACATAGTTTTCTAGACCCTCTATGTTTTTAATGGTTATTGTCTTCTGGATTTGTAGGATTCCCAGGTGGCTCTTGCTCCTCTTGTATACTATGATGGCAGTAGTCGTCTGGAAATCATGCTGTAATCTTTGTTTGCAGACAATTTGAATAAAATGATATTTTTTGCCCAAAAATAAAAAAATATAATGGTTAAGTCAAGAAACTCGCAATAAGTTGACTTTCCAAGAGTTTTATGAACTAAAGTTGAAGTATGATCCTAGGAAAGGAAGAAGAGCTCAACAGGAACTTGGGAAAATGTTCGTGGAAAAAGAATAGAGGATGGAAACAAAGGTCTAATTGGCTGCTAAAGGATCCACCATGCAGGATGAATGTAAGGATCTTTTATGAGAAAAAGATATTTTATTGACTTCTAACGATTGTGTATGTTAGCAAAATATTGATGAAGTCAAGGAGGAAAATGCATCACTTGTTGATTGTGAAGAGCCCAAGATGGAAGAAGATGTGCCAATTCATGAACTACCCTTCAATCTTCCAAAAGTTGAGTTATTGCTGCATATGATTGATTTTCATGATAGCTATGTTAATGAGTATATGATTGAGGAGAATGTTTTGGCTAATCCTGTTGGTTGGAAATTTTGTATTCTCGTGAAAGCGTACAAAATTGAGATTTCAACCACAGCACGTGAGTTTGAACTCTCCTAATTAAGGGAAGGCTCCCCCTTTAACTAAATAAAACTAAATGGATGGGATAGCAATCGTTCCTCTTGTTTCAGGAAAGATTACGTTCTTCTCTCTTCACAGAAAAGACACAGTAAATGTTACTAAACTTATTACAACAGCTATGCAGTGAAATTAAGAGAAAGGAAATAAAGTTTCCTGAAAGCACAAAGACTTCCGTTATTTCCTCCGGGACGGGAAAACAATTCGATAAGCACAAAGTCTTGAAGAATGAAATCCTATCAACCTTTTTCAGAACGATTACTTTATGGAAATATACAAGATAAAACAGCTCAAAGACTGTAATTACAATGTATCTTTAAACTACTCTAAATGAGAAATACTTATGAGCACAAAGACTTATAATTCTTCTCTATTTCTAACACTAACTATGAATTCAATTCTCACATTTACAGCACAAAGTCTGCAAATATTTAAATCAAATCTCTTTTCAGCAATCTTCAACAATTCTCAAGTAATCACAATATAATAAAACAAGGATTCAGCTCAAAGTCTGAAATTCCAGCTTCTTGATATCACTTGAAAATTCACAATATTTCACTATAAAGCTCAAAGACTTTATGAGTACAAAATTCTGCAGAGTTTTCTTGCTTGCTAAAAAGATAAAGAAATACAATAGACCCCTCAAGTATTTATAGGAGGAGGGTCTGGAGAAAAAGGTGGGAGGATCTCAACAAACTTGAGAAAATCTCTCAACCGATAACTAATTGCGATTGACTTATTCAAAATTACAATCCAAATTGTGATTTGTCTTGTAAGATTTTACATGTAATTACATTTTCGAAAATTGCAAGAAAAGAACACTTGCAATTGCAAAATTTGTTTTTACACATATATTGTCGAAAGTAAAATTACATAAAACAATCTAAAACTTTCAATCTGTTTCATTCCTATCTTTGAAAGATAAGAATTTGCTGATGATGGTCTGCAACTCGTTTGGATCTGGACCCAACGTGTTCTTGGCCACTGCAACTGTCTTCAAAATTACATCAAAGTATCTGATAGTTGCCAATCTATGCTCTTCATAATTAGTTTGCATTTTCTCAAGGATTGTTTGATGATTGACAAGCTTTTGAATCAAATCCATAGAAAATTGCTCTGATTCCATTTGTTGACGAAGACTAGCCGCCATTTCTGAAGTAAATGAATCAGCTTCAAGTAATTCATCCTCTTGATTTAAAACCGTACATGAGATCTTCTCAAAACTTGAAAGAATATCCTGCTGAGCTTCATCATTCATTTCTAAAGTAGCCTGGATATCTTTGATAAGATCTTGAATGACCAATGATTTATTTGTCATAAGTTCTTCAAATTCTATGTACTTCTCTCTATTTGGCAAGATCGAGTTGCTGCATAGAATTTGTAACTTAACTTGATCTATCTCATGCCAGATTTTTAAATCCTTCTCAAGTGATTCCAAACTCTGCTTGAAGGCTTCCAAAGTTTGATTTAGCTTTATCTTTGCTATTCTGACATTTTTGAGAACTTGCAACGTCTTCTCAATCATTGGAATGCTTTTCTCAATTAGCTGAGTTATCCATGAATCAACCGCCTTAGCTTTTTGCGCAATTCTTTCTAATTGTCTAACTGATTCATTTGGAGGAGCTGTAGATAGAGAATCAACTGCCTCTGATGATCCTGTAATCCTTTGAATGACTAAAACCAGCTGAGCATTGTCTTCTTTGAGTTTTTCCTTTTTAGCTAAAAGTTCATTATAGCTTTGTGTCAGAATTGTCACTGAACTCTGAGCATCCAGCATCATATTAGCGTGAGTCTGCTTACCCAATTCCACCCTTGTGAACCTGTAATCGGATACCTGCATCTCTTCATGTGGTTTATCAACTAGAGGCTCTGCAATTTCAGCATATTTCATCCTGTTGCTGTCAACAAAAACTTGTGAAACTGTTTTTGCTTTCTTTGCAATTACTGGTTTTGATTTCTTCAATTTTTGGAAATCAAAAATATCAAGAGACACTGCTTGTTTCTTTCTCTTAGGAGCAATTGAATTTAACCATGGAGGAAGATCCAAGGTTGTCACATCTGAAATGGCAACTGCGGTTTCAGTAGAAATAGCCTGAGTTTGTGATACAACAGAAATTCTTGAAGGTGCCTCAGTTTGTACAGCAACAATGTTTTGCTCAGAAGATAAATTACAACTAGGATTGGCCATGAAACAATCAAAGTTCGTTACAGACGTATCAATTTCTGGAAGAGTTGTTTCTGACATGGCTGAAAAGATTGGATTGATATCAAAAATACTCTTGAAGTTACTAGGTAAGATCATCATGGGAGCATTTGTTACAGATGAAGGCTGATGACAAGTCTCTTGTGGTGGAATAGAAGGAACAAAAACGGTAGACAAGGAATCAACATCACTGTCGATAGGAGACATAGGGGATATAGCTGATTCTGGTATTGGGGCCTCAATGTGAGGAGTTATCTCACTTAGGATAGTAGAGGTCTCATGAACCTCGTCTCCTTCTTGCTGATTTAATACCTGAATCTGCATTTCGTTGACTTCCTTACCCTTTAATATTTCTCTATCCAATGGTTGTTCAGGAGCTCTGCTTACTTTCAGCTTGATTCTGGTACTTGAAGAGGAAGCTCCTTCTTTTGATTGTTCTCTGATTTCTGATTTCAATCCTCTAGGACCAGCTGGGTCATCTTCAGCTCTAACTTTGATTTTGATAGTCTTGACACCTATGCTTTTGAGCCAAGAGTTGGTGTTCGCCAAGACTGATTGAAATCTATCAAAGATAGAGACGGATTCCTTTTGAGACCATTGAATTGCAGGAATGGGAGCGTTAACAACTCCTTGTTCTTCGTACTCAGGATCCAAAATCTGCCTATCATCAATTACTCCTTCCGGAATTAAAGTCAGATTTAGGTCAATTATTTGCTCCAAAGTCAGCCTGCAATAATCCATTTTATATACATCCTTTTCTGTACGGAGATCTGCCCAAATGTCCTCAATGCGGTGAACATGAGTGAAGGAGGCTCTTTTTATTTTATCCTTCATCCTTCTGTAATCAAAATCCACCCTAGCTTGGAATCTCTTCAATGTTATCTCCTGAAGTTCAGTTTCCATTGCTTTGGCTCTTGAAGAGGTTGTCAAAGAATACCTGCCAATTACCAATGGATTATGTGAAGAAATACCAATTCCAGACTTGTGTTGTGAAGCTTGACGTGAATGAACTGCCATCAATTGCCTTCCCAGCTCCATCAGAACGATCTTATCAGTTGGATATCTCGGGAGCATATAAGGTTGGTCTTCAAAACAGCCAACTCTCATATAGGTGAATGTTGGAAATTGAAGAAACAAGCAGCCATATTGATTTACCTTATTCCAAGCTGCCTCAGATACCCTGTTATTTACCAACTCTTTATCAAACAAACACATAAAATAACCAAAGAAGGCATCTTGAACCCTTCTATAATGTGCTCGACTTGGAATGAAAGTCAGCTGATCATAATATTTCCATACAGGCACCAACGATCTGTCACCTTCAGGAGATAGGCCTGGAAAATGCCTCAAGGAAGCTGCTATGTAAACCAAATATGAATTCATATAGAAGGTTAGAGTGGTAGGAACCTGTGCAAGCTGTTCACACAAACAATCACTGATTATTTCTCCCCAGAAAATTGGATGATGTGCTTTTCTAATGACAACCATGAACTTGTACATCCAGCTTTCAAACACACTAGAAACTTTCAACCCTGCAATTCTGCTCAGAAGAGTGATCATGTCGTTAATTTCTTCTATAAAATCAGACCGGTACAACTTAGGCATACGGGTCACACAAGGTCGTGATTTAAGAAGCCATTTAGAGTTGATGTGTTTAATACAATCACTCTTTTTCTGCTCAAAATGTCTGTGAGCACTCTTCAATGAAATCTCTGAATAAGTAGTTGCATTAGGTACTCTGAAAACCCTGTTGATTGTTTCAGCATCAAGTCTAATAACTACGTTGCCATCATCATCCTTGATTGTTCTGGATTGTCTATCAAAGCGAGCTGCACATGCAAGGACGAATTCTGGTTCAAGGGCAGCAACAGGAAAAGAAGCCACCAAATGAATATGACTTCTCAGCAACTTTTGCATATCAGAAGAAGTGGATTTTTCAGCTCTTTTAAGAAATTCGGACATATCAATATGCCCAATTTCTGTATCTTTGATTTCATCGATGTTTGAAACAACGTGAGATGGAGAAATCTCATTCTGATATTTGTCAAACTTATACTTCATCTTCTTGCCTGCTGGAGAAGTTGGCTCGTCTGTCATTGAACAGGAATCTGCAAGACTGCGGTGAAAACCCCATAAGGTCAGAACATCATCAGCATCAACGTGAGTAGACATGGCGGAACTCAAACCCTAGAACAATGAAATGGATTTTGAAAGAAAGAGGGAAGGCGAATGAAGATGAATACGAAATGAATGGAAGGGTGGAAGTCAAAAACAGCATGTCTCTTTGAAACAGCAAGACAAAAGAGATCTTGGCTTGGATTTGGAATTTCGTCCAAAAAGGTCAACTTTTGTGCTTTTTAAGGCAATTCGGGTTTTTGAATGACTTTGACAATTTCAGAACTTTTTGACACTTTAGCAATTTCTGCTTTTTGCAATTTCGGGATTTTTATGAGCTTTGACAATTTTCACAAAGGCAATCGGGATTTTTCGGAAGTTTAACAATTTTGAACTTTGCAATTTTAAAAAATTGTTATTTCAAATACAAATCCTGAAATTGTATCTTTAGGCTAAAAATCCGAAATGAGACACAAAGTGAATATTTATTTTGTGAAAAATAATGATGGATATATGAAGTGGCGAAATGAAGTGAAAGGAATGAGCATGGTATATAAAATTTTATTACTGGAAATGAACGGTGAAATGGAAGGTAAAATTTTAGTGAAATGAAGGAGAGGGCGAGTGAGATGAAGGACATATGGTAATGGAATGAAGTTAAAAGATTATTGCTGAAACATCAAAGTAATGAAAAACACGTTTTTATATGAGGGCAAATGGAGATGAAAGTATGGAGATATATGAGTGGAGATGGCGAATGGAATGAAGAAATAAATGGTAGTGAGAGCGAATAATGAAATGAAAGAAAATGGTGAGTAGACAAGTAAACAAAAGAGGTGAGAATGAAAGACGTTTTTAGAATAAGAAAACGTGTTTTTGAATGAAGGCGAATGGAAACAAAGAAAAACGCATTTAATAAAGATAAATTATGAGAACTGAAACGCGTTTTTATAAAACTACAATAGATACTTACAAATACACATAAACGACCATGATAAAAGCGAAA
Source organism: Sequoia sempervirens (assembly GCA_007258455.2). Taxonomy (NCBI): domain Eukaryota; kingdom Viridiplantae; phylum Streptophyta; class Pinopsida; order Cupressales; family Cupressaceae; genus Sequoia; species Sequoia sempervirens. Next base: position 293,364,136 of record VDFB02270651.1, on the reverse strand, counting down.
AATAGAAGGAAAAAACGCGAAAAAATAAAAAACGCGTTTCATAAAAGTCATAAAAATGTAAAAACGTGTATTCAGAAGACAATGACGTTTTTAAAAATAAAACACAACGCATATAAATGACAGTAAAATATTGAAAGACAGAGGAAAAATGCGAATCATACCTGAAGTGAGTTGTAAATGAGGAATTTCAGAGAGAAAACCCTAAACGCGTGCAGAAATAAAGAAGACGATGGTTATTTACTGGTGAAAGTCCGAATTTCGGGCATTAAAGTCGCCAAAAATCTCCATGGAATGAGGAAATAAATGCAAAGAAGAATTCAACCAGCTTGAATCTGAGAAGAATCGGACTTTTCAGAAGCTTTACATGCTTTTTTAACAAAATCGGGTTTTTGAAATCAAATAACAATTTCACTTTTAAACAGATTCACACTTTTCAAACCAAAAAGCAATTTTCACTTTAACAAAAATGAACATTTGAAAAATTCGGACTTTTAGATGACTTGAGCAAAATCGGGCTTTTAAATCATTTTAACAATTTTGCTTTTTTGTCAAAATACAAAGACCTTAACAAAATCGGGTTTTTTTAGGCACTTAAGCAATTTCGGGTTTTTCAGAAACTTTAGCAATTTTGCCTTGGAGTCTAAATTTCCCTATTTGCTGAGTTGCTCTGAAAACCCGAAATTGGCCAAAAAGACATTAAAAACAAGTCAGAAATCGACGAAAACGGAAACGTAAGGGGGAAAAAGAGTAGCCCAAAGGTTAATCAACCTAAAACAGAGATTTTCCACTCTTTGCACCTCGTAATGCGTGCCTTAGAGAAGAAAAATCTCAAATTTTAATAAAATTTTGATTGGTCACCTAAATTTTGAAACAAGTTAAAAATTTAGGATAACAAATCCCAACACAAGAATCTTGAGTTACAAAGGTGGTGGTATTGAGACCATCGATCTTCCAAAGGATAAGTCTCTATTGTATGTGGTTAATTTTTAGAATAATTATGTTAATGAGCATGTCTTAGTTGATGCCACTAATTCTAAAATTACGAATAAAAAGAATGGTTGTGTTGATACAAATCTTTCAAAACATATAAATAAATAATAGAAGGCAAGCACATTGAATACTCCTATAATTACAATTCATAAGGTGAAGGTAATGAAATTAGCACAAATTTATTGCTTTATACTATACCATTACAAAATTCTTGTAATCATACGAATCATTTTAAAAATGGTGAAAGGGTAAAGGATACAAATTGTAGCATAGGATATATAGATTCCTTGGCTACAATTCAAAATTATTTATGCATATACAATCCAAGTGACATCTTGAAGTACAGGAAGGATAAAGGTTTTGATGAGATCGATATCCTTACTCCTAATGAGTTCCTCATCCCATGCATTTCGATTTTAGTAAGCTCATGAAGAATCATATAGAATATGTTGAGAATTATAACAAAGTGACACAGATGCAATGCTTATAGTTCATGGGCCAATTTGTAGAGTTAAGTTTTACATATGAAGACAAGTTTATGATGCCAACTATAGACTAGGGTCTAATGCAGGTAGTCACAATTGTAGGGACAACGACATGCTTGATATTCAAAGTTGGTAAGCAAAGTAGATGTCAGTTTGATTTTTGAGTTTTTCTAACTAAGCGGAGTGTGGTGTTTCTGGAATCAAGCTACAAATAGGTTTGGCACCCTTAGATGTATAAAGGAGAATTTGTAGAGGATGAGAAACCACAATATGGATTCACTATCCCTTGCACCAAGAAGGCACAACAACTTGTCATCACAATGGTTAAACGAAAGGTTTGTGATGATTTTTATGTCATGGGTCTAGGAGAGGCTGAAATATTTTGGGCATACAGGGGTTACATTCTATGGGAGAGTTCATGGTAGAATTAAAATTCAAGGGAAATGAAGTAGTTCTTCGAGGCATTGAAGAAAAAGCTAAGAGGATGGGATAATTATCTTGGATTGCACATTGAATGGAGACAACTAGGGCTTCATTCATAGGTGAGTCACTTCATCATGATAATATTTAGTCTATTTTGGATAAGCATAATATTGTGTTTGATGTTATACCTTTAGAATGGATATCAAGTAGAGAATTTTATCAAGAGATAGGGAAGAGACGCGGGAGATATCTTTCCTAGTGAGTAAATGATTGGCACCACAAAAATATTCAAGAAGGTATTCATAATAAAATCAAATTAGTGTAGCAAAAGCTTGGTGGTGAATTCATTTATCTGATAGGAAACCCTTGGCCTTGTGGGGGTTTAAGGATGCCTTTAAGTAGTGGAGAGAGGGCACCATTGATATTTGCATCAAGGAGAAGCATAGGGTGAGTTGATTACCTTCCTTGCCTAACCCAAATCAGAAGTGGAAAGATACAATCATGTATCGCATCACAGGCCTTTCAAAGGTTTGCATTTATGTTGTGAATCATGCACACTTCTTGGTTATTTCTCCTCAAGTGGTCAAATTGTTTTTCAAAGAAGTGATCAAGTTACTTGTATTGCATAAAAATATGAGTGATGGAGATGGTAGATCCCATAGTAATTTTTGGCAAGAGTTGTTTCACTTGATAGGCACAGGATCTAGGAAGTATGGTAGGGTTGTTTTTGATAAGCTAACTAATCATGTAGATTTATTTATTTTTCCTCAAATGGCCTAATTGTGTTTCAAACAAATAATTAAGTTACATAGATTGCTTAACAATATTGCAAGTGCTAGGGATAATAGAATTCTTAGTGTGTGGTTGTAGGAACTATTTCAATTGACAAGTACTAATTTTACTTTGAACACAATTCACCACCCTCACACTGGTGGACAGACAAAAGAAGCAAACACATGGATCAAAGAGCACTTGAGGAGCTACAACACTTCCTATCATATGTCTGTAGGTATCTATCCATTTATGGCACCATATAGCTATGATATTTTAATTTTTGTCAATTTGGTGTTTGCAAATAGTAGAGCATTGACTGCCAGTGACTTGGGTGAGTATCACCAACACATGTTGAGAGCTGTAATGTCCCCTTCTCGAGCATGATCTTTTATGATGACCGTTGGCCTATTCTAGAGACCCGTAGGCTACTCGGAAGGTGAAAATTAGGGTTTCATGTTGGTGGTTGGTGTCGCTCGTGAATTGGTGATTGTTTTGCGGATTCTTTCTGGGTTTTCAGAGAGCTTCGCAGTGATGTGATTTTCTTGGCATTCCGAGCACCTTCAGGAATTTACTATTTTTAGTAAATTCTATTTCTGGCAGTGGTCCTGTTGGTTTCGGCACGGTTGGCTCTCATCTTCAGTCAGTCCAGTTGGTTTGATCAATCTTGGCCTTGGGATGCTTTTTGGGAGAGATAAGTTCATTTTATTTAATAATGTTATGTTAATGTTATATTTTAATGTTGACCCCCCCCTTGGCCTAGCTGCATCACTTAAAGTTGTTCTTAAAAGGTGTTTTTCATGGGTGGGCGCTTCATTGAGGAAATTTATTATTATTCTATGGTCTATTCCATGCTTGAGTTGGATGCCATCTTTGAGGAGGAGATTAATTTAAAATTAAAGTCAAATATTGCTTGGAAAAGTGGGATGCCTTCTCTTGGAGGGAAAAGGTTGAATTCAAATTTGAAAATTAGGGTTTCTAGAAGCTTCTGGAGGGTCTTCACGAAATTATAAAAGGGAGTCTTGGGTCTTCATTTGATCATCTGATATCTTGAGTAATGTTATGCTGCCGAATTGGTGCTGGACTGCTTCGAGGAATGAATGCCTCCTAGCATTGGCTCGACTTCGTGCTTGAGAGATAGCACCTAGTGGGGAGGTTTGCTGATTATTGAGTGGATTCTGTAGTGAGTTTTGCTTTGTAGTTGTTGTTATGCATTGTAATTCAGTTATTTGCAAAATTAATCAAAAATCTGGAGTTGCTGGAGTGTGTTGCAGATTGAAGTTTTGACTCATAACTTCTTGTGTGATTTTATTTTGGTTTTGGGTAGTTTACCCATGCATTTTCCAGTTAAGGGCGCCCCTTTATGAGAAGTTTGGGAATTTTTAATGAAGTCTTTTATTTTATAGAGCAAAATCGCCCCTCCCTTGCAGCCGTACCATTCTGTACTTGCATTGGGGTTCGTGCAAAAATAAACACAGCAGATTGGAGTCATTTCATGGTTCTTATTTGGGTGCCATCATGTTAGGAAGACAATGCATTTGGTTTGAGGTCATTTGGTTGAGATTTGAGTGAGTTGTGAGCATTTCATTAAGATTCTGTGTTGCTGGTTAAAAGTTTCAGTCCTTGGTTCAGTCATATCAGTCTGCATTTAGGCTGTCATTTGAGTTGGGTTGGTGTTAGGAAGTCATAATAGGCATTGTGGAAGACACATTTACTATTGCAACAATTTGAAGAGCTCTAATCCTTGATCTTGCAGGCATTCTACATCTCATTGTAAGCTGGACAGTAGTACTGTCAGCATCTTTCTTATTCTTGCTTTTCATACTTTGTATTGGCCACTGAATAAGTGGAAGAGGCTGGCTTACCGCCTATTTACTTTGAGTTGCATTGTAGTTTTAATATCTCCGCCATATGGTCACCTCATTTCCATTCTAGATTGGGTAGCACATACTTGGTGTTGAATTACTTTCAGCATTGTAATTGATAGGGAAGCTCTGACCATATGCACGCTGTCATCTGGCGCATCCTTGGTTAGGGTTATTTCAGTTTGTGCTTTGCATCGAGACCCTCTGACCACATGCTAACACCTTGCCCATCTCGGGATCCTGGTGTACATCCTTGGTTAGAGTTGAATTCTGCATTGTTTAGTTATTTGCTAACCCTAACGGGTGCATGTTGTTTGTAACGTGACTCCAAAAATAAAACCGGCTCGAATATTTCACGTAAGTTTTACAAACTAACACCAACCAGCCCTGCATCTGAAGTCGAAACATCCTCATCAATCTGTGTTGGCTCCTCTAGCTTTCTATCCCATCATGCTACTGGACTATCTTTATACACAGGTGTTTTGCGGTCAATGAGAAGCAAAACAATATGTAAAGCCACAAACTTCTCTGCTCTCTTAGAGGTAAGCCTGTTCCTCTTAATAGAGTGGATGAAGCTATATGTAGACCAGTTCCTCTCAATAGTTGAAGAACTAGGAACTTGAGATAACAATCGGATGGCTAGAGTGGTAGTCAAAGATCCCGATCCATGGCAAGTCCACCTCAAAATTGGGTCCTCCTACATGTTGTGACCTATTTTCACACATCGCTGCATTGCAAATGGCGACCCCCAGTAGTTTGCATTTTAGGGTTTTGCTTTAGTGTTACAATTTCATAAGTCCATTGCTTTGAAAATTTGGAGTTAGAGTTTTGAAAAATCATCCAAACCAAGTAGAGAATTCAAGCCCAGATTAGTGCCTAAACGTCGTCAAAGTGCTTAGAAAGCCCGAAGAACGAAGAACGCCATTGCTTTGAGTCAATTTTGACACTTCCTATTTTTTGGGGATTTTTTTTTTTGCTTTTTGCTTTTTCTATTTTTGGCACTTCGGGACCAATCCGAGAAGCAACTTTTTCGCTTGCTTTTTGCTTTTTTCGGCTTTTTGAAAGTTGACCTAGGGTTGGGTCCCACAGGTCATGGTATCAACATTTTCATCTTTAGAATAAAAAATTTGTGCCTCTAAGTATAGAAAGCAAGAAAAATCTCTAGGCGAAGGTTTTGTTTAGATAATCCAGAAGGAAGTAAGAAATTCATCTAAGTGTCTAGCTTCAAAGATGGATGGCAAGGAAGTCATGAAGTCCACCCTAGCTAGGGAGAAATAGAAAATGGCAAGGTTGAAGCAAAGTCCGCCATGCACATGGCAAGCCGAGCTCAAAGTCCGCCACACACACTTGTCCAAGCAAGCTTCAAGTCTGCCCAACCTTGGTAAGGCACAAGCAAAGTCCGCTTGGAAGGAAAGATGTTATGTCAAGCATAAAGCCAAGTCCGCCAAGAAGTGGCAAAGACAAGATGAAGTCCGCCCAAGCTTGGCATGGAAGGAGCAAAGTCCACCCTTGGCTTGAATGATGCTTGTCCAAACTACTATGAAGTCCGCCCTAGCTCCAAGAAGGAAAATGTCCAAGGTAATGTCAAGTCCGCCCTAGAGGATGGCAAGCAAATCATCAAGTCCACCCTAGAGGATGGCAAGCAAATCATCAAGTCCGCCCAAGCTAGAAGCATGTCCAATCAAGCTCAAAGTCCGCCCAGCCAAGGAGAGGGAAGGAAAACTCATAAAATTGGCTAAGTATTGACACCTTGGAGAATAAAATTTCAAAATATGGTTAAGTGTCAAAGGCGTAATGTCAAGAGCAATGAGAAGTCCGCCCAACTCAAAGGAGTAATGTCCAAACACAAGGTAAAGTCCGCCCTAGACAAGATGGCATGAAAAACTCCAAGTCCGCCTAGAAGAAAAGAAAAGATGGCAAGACAACTATGAAGTCCGACTTGGCAAGAGAGCCTAAAATTCACCATGAAGCCAAACAAATTTCAAGAGAAAATTTATAGACAAATGAAATTCTGCCATAATTTAAAAAAAAAAAATGATTAAAGGGTTGGAAAATCGAATTTGACACTTAGAATATTTTATATTTTCCAACACTTAGAATAAATATTCAACACTTAGAAAATTTTTGAATTCAAAAGAAAATCTAGAAGATTTTGGCTAAGGATGGCACCCTGATAAAAATTAGAAACTTGTCTTGAAGATTTTTGATAAAGATTAAATCGCCATGGTGGACGAAATAAAGCAAGTCCAGGTTCGACGAATCCAGAGAAAAAAAAACATACTCTTTAACTTTATAAGAGGTCGAACTTATCATTTTCAATTCATTCTTTCAAAAGTTCGATGCTGAGAAGGTTGTCTCTCTCCCAAAGCTACAAAAGATAAATTTTTGAAGAAAATTCTCGGAGATAAAGTAAATTTTGAAGAAGAGAGCAGAGAACGAAGTAAGATTTTTTTTTTTGAGTTGAAGGATTGAATTTTTAGAGGATAGGCGTGCTTTTTCTGAGTTGAAGACATAATTTTCGAAATTGAAGGCAGAATTACCGTCAAAGTGTATAATTTCAAAGGTTCAACATCTGAGTTTGACAAATTCTTTATAATTCTTTTGTCTATTCTCGTGAAACTTGCTAAATACTTAGCCAAATTATTTAATTTTTAGTCTGATTTTCACAAAATTTAACTTTTCAACAAGCTGAAAGTGAAAATTTCGAGCAAATGTCCAAGAAAATCAGAATTTAAAATCTTAAAATTAATATATTTTTCTCCATGTTTCTTGCAAGTTGATGACCACTAGAGGAGAACCTTTGAGAAAGGCCCAGATGAAATTTGCCAGCAAAGGATTGCAGCCAGAATAAAAAATCAACTCCAAGTGGAAGAATGTTACAGACACCAACCTTGGACATGTAGATTTCAAAGATTTCAAGAAGAGAATGTACGGGCAAGATGGATTCCTGCCAACACCTATTGCTCGCTGAATGATGCGGAATGGCATTGTCCAAGCAACTGGATTTCCATTGACTGTGGAGTGTGCTGAATTGATGGTAGAATGTGCCATACACTACAACACACAAGAGAGACAGATCATTGCGCTTGACGGGAGAATATTGGCTCATCTTGGAGAGTTAGCCATTCAAGAGGCGTTCAGCATACCAAATTATAACTGAACTTCATACAAGACCAAAGAAGATGTAAGAAGACTTTATGAGGACCAGATGGATCTTTGTGCAACAAATATCAATAAGGTGTGGTTAGAGAAGCCGAGGCCTTCCATCAAGAAAATGCTAAAGAAATTGCTTCGGACTGACTTCAAGGAGGAATACGGAGATATCATCTTGCTATTAACCAGAGTAATGGGCAACCCTCAATGTGTGCCATTTAAGACATGGATGTATTACTTTATTGATGAGATGACTTCGAGCGTCAAGATGTTCAATTGGTCACAGATAATCAGTGACAATCTCCATGAGCAATTGATAAATCTGGAAAGGACAAAGTTTTTTTACATGAGTTCCTATATTGTCTACCTATTGGCCAGAACTTACAGATACATAGGACTGATCTGCAAAGGCGTGGTAGGCAATGGTGAAAATGAATTCAAATCTTATGATTGTTATCAACAATTGCAGCTCTGTGAGAAGACCCACTTCAGAAGGGAAAATGATGCCTTCTTGATGTGCATCACTAGAATATTACAAGGAGGAATGCATCAAAGACTCACTCACGAGGCCAAGAGCTTGATCAACAAATATGGATCCTGGTTTATCTAGTTTCCAAGATTTGCCTACATAAGAGTTCAGGGATTCACCGGATGTCCATACCGACTTCCAATCTACCCTACTAACAGAATGGTCTTGCTCGAAGTCCTCAGGCAATTGGAAACATATCAAGGCCTCCAGAGATCAAAGCAAAAGGCCGTTATCACCTTTCCGTTTTTCATTGGGAATATGCTGGAGTCTTGTCCATTAGCACAGGCAGCCGAAAGTGCTAGGTTGGAGATGCAATGGTATCCGTTCACATCTTACTAGTCCCAGGCTGATTTCGACCCTCACCACCACATTGGGACCATGAATGGAAGGAAATACAAACATAAGATAGTCCTAGAGGATATTTAGGTGAATGCTGCAGATGAATATGAAATCAAGAAAAGACTATGATCCAGATTGCCGGTGAACCTGATTAGAACAATTGAGCTTTTCTGTGTGCCCGATCAGCTTGAGAACGATGGAGAGTATATTCAGCTAGGCTTTGACGAGAATCAGCCTCTTCCTCCTGTAAAATGGTCAAAACCAGAGCTCACAGATCTGACCACCTTGATGAGGCCAGTCGTCAAATATTCATAGTGGTGGGTGGATCAACAAATCCAAGAGCTAAGGCGAAGGAATGTGACTTTGACTTATAATTTAATGGGCGAAGCGGAATCCTATTCTTCAAACGCAGGTGCATCCCAAAGTGATGAGCCAATTGAAAGCACCAACTCTAGGAAAAGGAAGAAACGATTAATGACTCTACAAGGTCGAAAGGAAAGAAGATTGCAGATGAGGAACCTATTCAGAAGAGGCAAAGATCAAAGCCACCCCATTTTGCCACGTCTAGGAACATAAATGAGATATTGAATATTGAGGATGAGTCATTGGACGACATAAAGATTCCTTCTCCGATTCATATTGAGTCAATCCAGCCAGAGGATAATGAAACCCCATCTCCTATAGGCACATAAATACTCGAGTCCAAGAATGAAATGGATATTCTGGATGGTGAATTTCAAGAGGGAATGATTTCCTCTCTTAGAGGAGTTCAGGATACTCCATGTGCAGAAATACTCAGGAAGAAGGCATGGAGTAGCCTACTATTCCCGATTGGTTAAAAGAAAGATTGAAGATAAAAGTACTAGTAGAAATTCCAGAGGAAGATGATACGGCCGATTTCTTGGCCAGGTCAGAAACAATTATTGTAAAGAAGCCCGCAAAAATGTTTTCCACAATCTAGAGGGACGAAGCCAGCCGCTGTTTAGTACAAATTGCTATACCAACGGTGGATAAGTCGAAGGAAGATATTGCTCCCCAAGAGTATGCCATCACTACTGTCGACTTGGGCCCAACAACAAAGGGTCAAGAGGTGGAAGACTTGGACAATTCAGTTGCTTCCATCAAGGCGAGGTTGGAAAAGGAAGTGGCAAAGAAACGAGAATATAAGGAGATTGAATGCCTGAAAGAATACATTCAACACTTAACCAAACCTCTTGATCAGGCCGACCCAGTAGTTCCTCCAGTTTTGAACTCTTCACAAGAAACGATCAAAATTTTTGAATAAGAGATGGTCACGGCTAAAGAAACTAAGGAGTGTATAGCAAGCACGAGCGGAGAAGCGGCTACATTCATGGAAAGATTGATGTTGGCTTATGGACAAACTTCCTCTTTGCTTTCAAGGATTGCAGTTTTGGCAGAAGCATGGGACAGCCTTCAAGATATTCAGGACAAAATTATCCCATGTCTCAAAGTGCTGAAAGGAGTTCCGAAGCAGGAACTAATTGATGGAAAAGTTATTGCAACAGTTGCTGCATATGATTTCAATAACTGGTATTGGGTATTAGTTGCATGGATCGAAGTCTTGGAGAAGGTGAAGGCAGATGGTGTTAGAGCTGAAGAAAAGACAAGGGAAATTCAGAATAAGATTTTACTTGTGGCTACAGATGCTTGAGAGGGATGTATTATTCGAGAGAATGATATGTAGCTTGAAAATCTATAGCTCAGAATTCAGGAAATTTTCTTCGCCACCACTGGGCCAATCTTGAAACAAAATTTGACTAAGGCAAC